>WOGN01007683.1:0-11703 GCA_015342105.1 Leptinotarsa texana | reverse complement strand
AAACACAACTACAAACCATATAAAATTCAACCTGTGCAAGTTTTAACAGAGGATCATAAGAGGAAAAGGCTAGAATTTTTTCAACAGATGATTCAAAACTTGAATGTAGATACCACCGATTATATCCGTTCATTCCGAAAGAACAGCATGTGCAAATAATTGGTGAGATGTTAATAAATCCTGAAGTCTACTTATTCCGACGCGAATGTTTATGAGGTGTATTCGCCTACTGTGTGGAAATTTTTGAAGAAGAATAGGTATCATCCATACAAAATTGAAATGGTACACCAATTAACTGAAGATGACCCTGAACGAAGAACAGAATTCTGCGAAATCATGACGGAAACCATTGCAAGGCATCTTACCTATCTCCACAATATTTGTTTGAGTGACGAATGTACATTGTTAAAACGACAATGTTCATAGAAAAAATTGCTGTTATTGGAGTGACACCAACCCTCACGTTTTCCGGAAAACACGTCCCCAATATCCAGAAAAAATTAACGTTCTGGCAGGAATATTTTGAAATATTGTAGGACCTCTTTCAATACCTGTTTCAATATTGGATACACGGCAGAGAATAATACTTATTTTTAGAGATATCGACGTTACTGTGTTCAAAAAAGTTCAAAAGATTATTCATGTGTCAAGAAGTTCAAGGCAACCATTTCGAGCATCTTCTGAACTGACCTTAAGCATATTACCTCATATTATGTAGTTGAATGTCAATGTATTCAGTTCCGCCATTTTGTAGTAGTTGGAGATATTGACATAATATTCTAGAGTTGTGAAGCATTTGTCAGGAACTTTTAAAAGATGTGTCACAAGGCCCCCCCTTTGCATTTCAAGATGGCGCACAATCGCCATCTTGAAAGTTTCATCTGTAAATTTTACTTCAAAATAAAGTTTTCATGCATTAATTTCATTCTCCCAAATTTCAATTTTTTGAGTTGACCCGTTCAAAAAATAAAAAGGGAAGACATTAAAGAAATGCACTGTATATTATGCGAGTGAATTTCAAAACAGTTGTTCTAGCTTTTTTAGTTCAACCAGAATTGAAGCAAGATAACCTTGTATGCAAATTTTCATAATCATATAGCGTTATTATTCCCGAATCTTCGGAGATATCCTTAGATCGACCCGCCTGAAGAAGCTATTGCATAACGAAACACGTGCTGCGTTTTTGTAAAACTGTTTGGTGGAAATCTCACAGTGAAGTGTTTCTTAAACATATCTTCAGACCACCGTATATGGTTGACGGTTTCAGTATATTCACTGAGATCAGTTTAATTTCAGACACGAAAAATACCCGATTTGAGTAGTGATGCAGAAAGATTCCAGGCTTGAACGATTTCTGTGGTAAATGTAATCAAGACTAGCTTTCTTTCTGGTCCTGCTACGAAATGTCAGGCTATTATCCTCATCTCAATTTTATAATAAGGAGAGTAACACAGATCAAGCGATACTGTTCCAATTTCACTGACTTGTTTATGATCGACGTTGTTTCGAAATTTCAGACATAGCGGAGTGCTCCGGTTATCGATGAATCCTTATTATAATTTGACCAGTCACTTTTGACCAATTTCTTCAGCTACTAGTAGTAGATCATCTAACTGTTTCATATTGGTTGAGAAATATCATTTTTGGAATCAGATAACTGACGAAAAGTAAACCTAGTACTCCCAGTATTGGACGTCATGTTGATAGGCAGAAAAATGAAAGGAAATATTGAAGATATCAACAAAATTATCTTCAGTGTCAAAATTTAACAAGATCTTACCTTTTGATGTGCGATTTCTAGCCCTTGCTAGTTTTATATGTAAAACAGTGAAGGAGGGTATTTTCCACTAAAAAATTTACTTCTCATTATTGAATCCATTGACTTAACAATAGGTATAAGTTTTTTCATCAGCTATGACCTGCACGTTTGGTCAATAAGACTCTTATCTTCAACGGAACACTGCACTATTCATTGTCTAATAAGGTGAATTCAGTCCCAGCAAAGCGATCATCTCAAAGTCAATGAAATCCTTGACAACATCAAGATAAGACACCTTCAATCTATACAGACTATCTCAAAAATTAATTTGGTAAATGAAATTGAATTCACTGTGATACAAAAACAAGTTCAGGTTGATTTCTGCTTTCATAACCTGATTGTAAGAGGTATAGACTTTCGGAAATATGAATATCAGAACTGATTTGATTTTTCAATAATGTATGAACAATAGCAAACAAAAAGTTCTTTGAAAAATACAGATCCCTTTTACTAATCTCACAGGACAGATGACAGTATGAACATATTTATAAAATTTCAGCAAATAATGAAGATATTGCAAAAATGAAATACCGAAATTTCGGATTCATTTGAATAATTAATGAAAAGTAATTAGGTCAAATGTCCATAACAAACTTTCATATTTTACTTCATGTATAACCTTCATAGGAGAACATTGTGGAAAACCATGTAGGTATACGTATTTTGATGATTTTAGTGTTCTTTATCATTCGACAAAGTTAATGTACAATTTATGTTTACTGATATAGAAAAGTTCTCTCTTAGTAACTAGTCTCGTGGTTCAATTCACAGAGAAAGTCGTATATTAATAAATAATTACAATTAGTTTTTGATATGCTGCTGTGAAAGAAATAGTGGAATCTATTTCTAGAATGAATTACTGTTAACTGCATTAGCAATGCCTAAGTTATATTCTTGGGGTGATTTTGTATAATAATAACTATTTTACTGGTTACTGTGTTAGTAAAACGGTGACTTCAGAATCTCTACAGAGAGATAATTTTTTATAATAAGCAAGCTCTTTTCTGTTGGGAGTAAAATTTTCAAAACATAAAATTTTGATAAAATTGAAAGGATTGTATCTTTAGGAAACATTTTTGGAAAATACTTCTTAATCTTCCTTCGGAAAACCCTCACATTTTTTTTGTATAAAGATGGGGAAGTAGAATGCCAAAACTTTTCTTTCCCAGTTAGATTTTTTGTGTCTCATAGTTGAATGTTTTTTTCGTAATTATTGCTGATTCGATGGATTTTAATCATTATCAGAAAATTGCACATTCAATGTGGTACAGATTTTTATAAAACGCATTCAAAAATATTTCCAACTGCTTCACTGAGACTTCTTACAAATTAATGTGATATAAATCTATTTGAGTGTCGAAGTAAATCTCAATTTGTTATTGAGTAAAGAATTTGAATTTCATCACCACATTAAAAATTTCTGGGGTGGTATTTTTTTTACAAACCATATATGTAAAAACAAACAGTAAGTTCAATGAAAATAGTTCAAAGAAAACTGAAGTAATGAATTTGCTCATTTGAGATTGGCCTGTATCTGTTCAACCGTAAATGGTTTGAAAAGTGTATATAAACCAAAACGAAACGGTCATATAATTGATACTTTTTCCGATTGAGACAAAAGTATTGTTGAGAAATTTCAAAAAATAATTTCTTCGTTATTTTTTCACAAAACAATTACGTACTTTGATAAAGTATGAATTGGAATTGTCAGAAAAAATAATGGGGAAATGTGTTTTGTGTACCTCAAAATACAACTCTCAATTTTCTGAAGTAACTCATTCTTAATATTTGTAATTTTTTCAACTGAATCAGTTGGTGACAAAATGAACAAAATGAAAATTATTTCAAATTCTAACTGAAACTATTCAACGAAAGTATTTTTTTTGGAAAAATCAGTTTTTTGTCGAACTTTTTTGGGTAATTGTTATCTTCCCCAATCTGAAAAATATAAAAATTATAATGGAGAACTTTATACGAGGTTAGTTGGGCAAACTTTTTAGTTTACCCCGATAAGTTACTGCGTAAAAATCAAAGTATTTTTCACAAAGAAAAATCTTCTATTTATCAGTAACATATTATTAAGAAATAATACTTATCTTTTACGTTTCGGAGGCCAAAATCTGCCTCCGTCTTCAGAAATGGATAAAAAATTCGAATATATTCGCAGTTATTCTTTTTTTGATAGCTTATTTCCTTACTTCTTCGACATATGTCAAAGAAGTTTTGAAATATGAAATTATGTCAATGATTGACAACTGATTTTTCCTCCACAAAAAATGACTTTCGTTGAATATGAAACATTCTCGTTCTCGTTCATCATTAAAATCTCGTTCTTGAAATTCTTCGTCATGAACAACACTTGTAAAACGGTATTCATGTAGCAAGTGTTTCCTAAATTATCTAACCCAATTTTCTTTTCAAGATTTTCAGGACAACTATGTATTGATTCGTAAGGAAGAACATGTTTCACAGAATCTGTATCAGAACCATTTCTCAAGCTGCAATCGATCGTTTCAAGTAATGAAAGGTTTCGTAGAAGGATCGATTCGGCTCTTGCTTCATGAAGCTAAGTCCATTGATCGCACTGAAAGAGAAGAAGGTGGATCGATCACTTGCGAATTAACTTAGTTAGGAGACTGTTGAATATTCACATATCTCGGCTTGTTTCGAAGAGATTTCAGTTCCTTCTGAAACAAGGGCAATACATGATCTCATCAATATTATGTGAAGGAGGAACAGTTCCACGGACCGAAGTAGCATAACCACGTTGAATAGCAATATGTACTAATTCTTTCTATCAAAAAAAAGGTAGAACGCTGATCTTCGTTGCTTGGCCTATTCTCCTTCCGAGTTAATGAAAGAATAACAGGAATAACACGTTAAAAGGTAAGACCTCGTTAATCCTTAGCTCGCACAAGTTTCAACTTTTTGAGGGTTGTCGTTCGTAGATGTGTAATAGCTGGTTAATGGAAAAACATGTTTTTTAACGTTTGTTTGAAAGTGATTGACAATGTTTCATGATGAATTTCATTAGTTCGGACTTCCATTGTCTGATTATATTAAATGATTTAAAACCCCTGAAATAACTAAAAAGAATAATTAAAAAAATCAAAGGAGAAGAATAAAAATGAATAGCTGAAAAACAATTATATCAAGCAAAAATCTGAAATGAAATATAGTGAAGTAAATACAAGTAAAAATGAAACAAATTGAAAAAATTATAAATAAAATGAAAATAAAAAGTTATTATTATAAGTCATCCGAGTACTTTCACTTATCTCTGCTTTCCTTTTTCCGCTTCACTGGTTTAGTGAAAGATGTTCGTTTGTCGGGAGTTGACTATTTTTCGCTTGATTATGGGTTTCCATATGTTGTTTGTTTGAAGGTGGTTGACAATGTTTCGTGGTGTATTTCATCAGTTCGGACTTCCATTGTCTGATATAATATAAATTGATTTGAAACCCCTAAAAAACAATTGAAAAATTAATAAGATAATCCGAAAATAACAATTTTATTAAACAAAAAACTGAAATCACAAAAATAACAAACAAGCAACCAAACAAATAAAAATTGAAATTATAATAAAAGCTGAAAAAATAAAAATTAAAAATTATTATTAACAAAAAATGAAAAATAAAAATTAAAAGATTTCAAACCAAGTAGTTATGTCACGACGTTTCGATTGTTAGTATTCACAATCGAAACGTATCCAGTTATCACCCGAAGTTATTTTAGTTATTTCAGGGATTTAAAATCATTTTATGTAGCTAATATAAGACAATACAAGCCCGAACTAAAGAAATTCAGATTTTTTTAAGCTCAAAGCCATGAACACCAAAAGTTTCAAATGCTACTGGATGGAACAGATAGTTGTTACCAAGATTTTGGTATTTTTTTCCTTTCAATTTTTCGCCAGACAATGCCGCGGTTCCAACAGACTTCGAACTTTCGGCTAGATGGGAAGAAATATATAAAAATTGGACTAAAAATGAAAAAAATATTCGAGATCAATATCTGTTAACATTTCAATATGGCCGCTTTATTGTATAACTAATGGTTCACATGTGGAAATATAGCTTGTATCCAATATAAATGTACTGGATTCAATCAGAAAATAAACTAATCTCTCTACTGGAGACATGATCATTATAAGTCACAATCAACCGTAATCAGCCAGAACTAACTCTCTTGATTCTTCCGAAAGAGGTATCTGTTAAAGGTACGCGGCGAACTGCTAATAGTAGCTGCACATCTAACTAAATTTTAGGAATTTATTCCTGTGGAAACGGCATTTCTGAGAAATACAATAGACTGTATTTTCAAATGAATGTATTAGAAAGCTATTTACCTACAGTACAAGTATCATCTCTATGAAAACTTATGTATTTAGATCATTATTTTCCATGTGATTTATAGAAACCAATAAAATATATTATAGAAACGTAATCAAAATTCCAATTAACATTTTTATATCAAATACGAAACATAAAACTTTCTACTAGCTGGAGCTGGACCAATAACATTAACGATACAGTTTTATAGTCATCGGTTATTATTAATATTGCTTCATGAATAAATCTGTCTTCCGACCAGATGCTTTACCGTCGGAAAAGTAACCACTTATCAAAAAGCACGTTATTCATGCCTAGAAAATCGTACCCATATAAAAAATTGTTTGATGACCTTCAACGTCGGAATCGATAACAAGATTCACAAAAATAACCATTTCTCTCATTTTAACCAACAACTCTTTAAATGTTTTTATTTGGAGAAGTAAAGGCCATTCGCAGTAGGTACGTTATTTATTAGAATGTAGTTGGCATTCACTGAAAATATTTTCGAATGCAAATGATTTTACCACATTTTTATAAAACAAAAAACTTGGAACCAAATTGAAAAATTGTGTTTTCTTCGATGAGTGTTGGCCGTTACCACATTTAGATAGTCAATCATAATTTATTATTGCTTGTTTCAATTTATATTCTAATAAGCATGGTAAATCAATAGCAACTTGATAAATTCGTATCCGTGGGATTGAATGTTTTAATATATTCAAATATTCGTTTTTTTTCCGTGAACACCATTCATTTGGCTTATCTCTACTACTTCAAAAATATCTCCATTATATTTTCTATTCGTCTTACGCAGATATACAATTTACAGTTAAGATATTCACAAAGTAATATTCACTGAAGTAAATAAAAGATTTTTAATATATAATAAACTATTGAGAATGAAGGGTTTTCGCTTTCTATTTCACCATTTTCATATTGGAAAATATGAGAATCTTTTAAAGAAATCAAGAAAGCAAATAATGTAAAGTTTACTTCGTTACAAATATTTGTAGATCATGCATAGAAATTGGTTACTTTTTTCTTCCTTTTCGAAGTAAAACTTTTCCCTTCCCCCTTCAATATAAATGATAAACTACCTATTTCAGGTATGTACAGATGAAAACTCTCTTGTTTTCAAAAGTAATTTTGGTATCAATTCACCAATTACATCAATCTTTTCAATTTTGAACTGGGAATTATAAACCAGGAATTATAAAATTTAATCAGTACTTAAGTGAGATATTACATTGGTTATAGGTACTTAACGCAGTGAACACTGTTCTATAAAGTTCATAGTCCAACTTAACTTCTCAAATTCCATTAAAAACCATGAATTTTTTAGATTTGAATTCTTGAGTAAATTAATAATCTAATTACAAATATTTTCATTCTGATTACCTATTCAGTCAGTACTAACTCGGCCTTTCTATCATTTAAAGCAGAGTATCTTTGAAATTCGTTGTTATTTTCGATTGTATAGGTATAAACATATTAAAAACATTTTTATAAATGAATTTAGATTACTCTTGATGTTGCTAACTTAGTTGACGAAACATGGAACAAGAAAGTTTTTCGACACTTGTATGTGGGAAAAATATTTTGAATTCACTATTCTCACAATTTTACTAAATGAATGTGGAATACGCTGAGACAGTTTTTTTGGACGGTCCGACTGAGAAGCAATGCGTTTCCGTTTTCTTAAAAAAAGCGTCCAGCAAGAAATTCAAATCTTATTTTGAGGACGATCGAAATAATTTACGATGCTACGGCGACGTTTTCGAAAGTTTAAATGTCCTAAACCAAGTTTATAAATGAAAAAATAATTTGTTTTCTTTACAAATCAGTATTTATCACATTGTTTATTTTCCGAGTTTTTTAATTTTCAGTTTGCCCCATTATAGTTTGCACCTTTTTTGAAGAATTTTCAATTGAGAATATAATTTCTGCTTTCTAGCAAATGCGCATGTGAGAATTTCTGAAGAAATCCACTTGAACTCACTACAAGTGTGCTTACAAAAGAGAAAACACTTTTGCCAAACTTTTAACAAAACAAAGTGAGAACTTTGAAAATTATTACTGAAATATTCAAGATTGATTTTGTATGGGGATTTTTTTGACAGCAGATGTCTCTCATAACACTTGCACCAAGTTGTTTTATTCTGTTCTATGGTTCATCCAATTTTGTGTTTCTTGGTTTCATTGTTCTAAGGTACCTACCTAGCACATGTTCACCTACCTGAATTATAATTTTAAATATTTTTTAAATATTCTTATCAAGATTTATTAATTCATGTAATAATTGTGCCTCATGTAGTAATCTTAGTGACTTGCTTTACTGAATTGTATTGTTTTTATAATTCTTACATCCATTTTGACACGGCCAACCTCATTAAAAGTAGGTCTTTTCTGCTTGTGAATTTCGATGAGTATTGGTACCTTTGAAGCTTTTTCCTGAAGATGGTAATACATTTTGTCGAAATATTGGAATAACTTGTGTTATAAAATTCTCAAGTTATGTAAATGTATAGAAAATGTATGGGAATGTGGATTAACGGGGTCTCTCAGTCGAAAATTTCAATTTATAAGAGCAACCGGTAGACAGCTGTTTCAGCCTATTGGCCATCGTCAGTACCGGGGAGACGGTCCTCGATTGAAAACAAAATGTGAATAACCACGAAATGTACTTAATAAAAATAACTGCGTAAACGCAATCGAGATATAAGTGGAACCATCTATTGCGTTTACGCAATTATTTTTATCAAATACTTTTTTTGGTTATTGACATATAGCTACACACATACACACACAAATCAATATGTACAACTGATTTTAAAAGAGAAAAATGCATAGGTATGCAGAACCTATTTGATTTTTATTGATAACTTAGCAAATTTCAAATTATGGAGTGAATCGTCTTTTCAGTCGACAGTTATCATATTCTAGCTGAATGAAACTACTAAAAAGCGTTCTATTAATTAAAATAATTGAACCAGCATTCATTACTTAATTTAAAAAAATAGAAAATCACATCAGGCCCTGCGAAAGGTAATGAATAAGTTGCAATGAAGTCGAATAATCTGTGTTATTATTTTCATCTCATACGTCTAAACTCAAAACCTTCATTAAAACATTTTTTTAAATTATTTTCAAGTAACAGGAAAATCTACTTATTCATTTTTATTGAACGAAAGTTATTTTTTGTAAAGGAAAAATCAGTTTTCTATCGATCTTTCTTTCAGTTCTGTTCTTGTTACTTGTCGTATTTAATAATTTTGCCTATCGGAAAAAGAGTTAAAACATTATATAATACTCATCTTAACGTTTCTGTGGTTAAACTCTGACTTCTGAAACATTCGATGTAGTACAATGTGTTCTCTGATATTAGTTTGTTGCTATTTCGCCAGTATCTATATTTTTCTTCAAAACGGGTAGGCGAGTAGGCCATTTCTAAGAAACTTTTCGAAATAGACTTTTCTCCAAATATGAGAATACCTATACGCTGATTCTTTAAGTTTATTTCTCTTAGATTCATGTTCATTGGCAATCATTATCACAACATAACATCAACTCGAATGTTCACCGTCTAATTTTAAAATGTGTTCTGACAATTTTTATCCTGTTGTCTATTTCTGATGTACCTAATCTCGATGTTCATTCTTACGCACTAAAAAGATTGCCCTTTGTACACGTGTATAAAGTTCAGGTAAAGAAGGTAAATAAAAAATTCAATTTATTTTTTGTCAAGCCGGTGGAAAAGCACCTTGTGTCCTTTGATCTTTTTAACAATAGTAGTGCGTTTATCGATATAAAAGTATATCAAAATTGACTATTTTGAAACAGTATGTAAACCTGATTATTTTAAGAAAAGAAATACTCAAGTGTCATTTCTTCAATCACTCACAAAAAAAGTAGATATTTGAAACATCTGATAAAGTCTTGAATTAGAGTAAGCATTCCGACTTTAATTACGGTTTTCCCGAATATTAAGAGCATACCTAGGCACGATATTTTCAACATATACCTAAGTATGAATACACACAAAAATACATTCCTTTCATAACTTTTCTTGAAGAAGTTATTACTCAAATATTTTACGAATCTGTTTAATTATTCAGTGAGCCTTTTTCCTGAGAATAGTACATCAAAAGTGTCACGAGAGGCAGCACTAGTAGTAGGGACAAACAATGAATTATTCACATGTAAAACAGTGTTATTTACGTAATATTAATTTATTATTTAGAAATATAAATCTGATATAAAACATTATTTTGTGCTAGTATGATGCCAACAAAGCATTGCTGTTTTGCGAATTGTACGTCAGATAATCGATATCCGGAAGAAAACGTGTTTTTTATACCATTTATAAAACCTTATATTAATGAGGTTTTATGTAAGAATTGGTACATGCTTCGAGAAGAGTGGATTTAACAGTGAAAAAAATTAATAAATATTCATATGTATGCTCTAAACATTTTATTGTTAGAAAAGGCCCTACTGAGGAGAATCCAGATCCTGTTTCTGCAAGGATTAGTAAAGTAAGCAATAATAAAATTATGTTTAAACTAATACTTGTGATTGAATTAAAAAAATGTCAATGAAATATTAATGATTTAAGACCTAGTATACATGAAAAATTGTAAATCAGTAAAAATAAGGTAAAAAATACTATTTATAAAAAATACACATATTGATTTAGTAATTTCTTACATATTGCACTTTTTATTGTAAAGTGTTGGCTACTTGATTGATTACTTGAAAAAATTAGTTAATGTCTGCTAGAGTCTAAGTCATGAATTATTGACAATTTCATTACTGAAAGCATGATAAAATAAATAATTTAAAAAAATTTTTCCAAGTAACCAACTTTTAATTTTCATAGGTACCAAAAGCACGAAACAAACGTCCTTCAACAATGTTAGCAATAGTTTCTCTGTGCAGTCCGCTTAAAAAATTAAAAAAGGGACATATGTTAACACAGAGTCTTCAAAACCAATCCAGCTAAATGATACTCAAGATGTTCTATTAGGTAAGTATTTAACTCCTGAACCCATTGAATCACCGCCCCGTAATGGAGAACACGTCAATAAATTCGTAGCTCATGCAGAAAGTCAAACTTGTATGGAAGTTGAAACAAAAAACTAACTACATTTACTCTTAATCATGAATCATGTATGAATGATAGTGAAAAGTTTAAATTTTATACAGGCTTAATGCCAGAAATTTTGATATTGTGTGGAATTTCTTAGGTCCGCGAATGGAATAATCACTGATAATGTGGCATTGAAGATCAGAAACATAATTGATAGAAGTATCACCGAAAAAAGTGGATTTTTTAAAACTTTAGAGAAAGGTCACTTAATATTGGCAGATCGTGGTTTTAACATTGAAGATTTATGTAATGAATATAAATGTACTGTATTAATGCGACCGTTTTTGAAATCGAGAAATAAATTACAAAAAATGAAGTTAAGAGGGAAAGAGAAATTGCTTCGGCTCGAATACAAGTGAAACGATTCATTGTTCGAATGAAACAGTTTAGAATAATGAAAA
>WOGN01007682.1:0-11704 GCA_015342105.1 Leptinotarsa texana | reverse complement strand
ATTGTGTGTTCAATTAAATTGAAATGGTTTGGGCCACAATGAAAGAAAGCTTGCGGAAATGTTATCAGTCACCGACTTTGAATGCTGTAGTGCTTGACAATATACGGCGAGTGGTGAATGAAGTAGGTGATAGTGATGTGTGGAAGAACTGTGTCGCCCAAGTTATGAAAGAAGATAACACATATTATGTGCAAAGTTCCATAAATCCGATCGTTATTCAACCCAATGATGATTCCACCTCATTCGAATATAGCGAACAAGAATTTTGATTTTTATAGCTATTTTGTTGGCCTCTATTATTTTGTAAATATATGTTTGAAGAAAACTCGAAGTGATTATTTGTGTTTTCATTGTATTTTAGAGTTTTCGACTTGAATTTCGAAGATTTTCATAATTACCCATGGTGGAAAAATTCAGTTGAGATAACTTTTTCATGGTGTGATCAATTGCTATGATTGTAAAAATAAGTAACTGAAAAACTACCACTGAAAAATAATATGCCGACGCCTATGTTGAGGTGAGAATTCCTTCTCTGTGCTCTTCCAATTGGTATTGGAAATACTATACATGGATACATATACTGGATAATTTGAAAGAGTTATATATTTAGGAGTGACTAACTTTTGGGAAAGAAAGTTTTTGGCTTTCTACTGCTCCATCTTTGGTGATAATGTTTGTTTTACATATTATACGTATAATCTATGCGTCTGAATTTCTCAGACAAACCGAGAACATTAGGTATGGTGTTAGTTGTGAGATTTGTGTTTCTGTTGGATATATGGTGATTGTGAGATCTGTATATATTGCCTAATGCTATCACCAACTCAATTGAGAGCTCTTCCCACAAACTGCTTCGGATATGAGTTTTGCTTCAGAAGTGATTCGATGACAGTTATTTCCTCTTTCATATTTTGAACAGAATTGCAAAACTGTCTTTGTCCTATCATACAAGCATCGAACTATAGTTTTTTTACGCTAGCGTGGTGGTTATATTTATAGTGGAGATATCTATTAGTATGAGTTTTCTTTCAATTAACACTCGCGTCAAGAGTATTCATCGATTTTTTATCATAACATTTAGAAAAGGAAGTTGATTTGAACTTTCCTTTCCAATGCTGATTTTTTCGTTGGTTTTCTTCATTTCAAATAATTCAAGAAAACGTTGATATCATCTGGGTTATGGTCACAGATAGCAAATACATCATCAACTTATTTTCATCATACCTTAAGACCATTCTGGTCTGGTCATTCTATTTAGGTCTCCTTAAAATGCTCCATGAAAATGTTACTCAGAATCGATGACAATGACATTGTCATTCCAAATTCTTGTTGAGGCTAAAAGTTCTCCATTATAATTTTTAAATTTTCCAGATTATGGAAAGTAAGAAAAACCTAAGACAGGTCGATGAAAACTCTGATTTGCTTCTCAAAAATGGCTTTTGTTCAATACATACTCAAAATTCAAAACATTTCTATAACGTTCATATACATTCTTGAGATAGCTATTGTACAGCGAAACACGTGTCGCGGATTTTGTAAAACCCTTTATAGTGAAAATCATACAATAAACTGTATCAATTAGTTCAACCGTTGGTATCATCGTTCTTCTTCAATATTCGTGGTTTTAGTTTTTTGTCAATCCCTAGGATGGGGTTTTTCGGAGGGAGGGTACTCATCACAGTACCTTTCCTGCAGTACTACTTTACTAACTACTTTTAAAGTGAATAAAAAAACCGAGTATAAGTGAAATTTACGAGAATTGAGATCAATAATGAAACATTGAATCAATCATATTCAAATCGTTAAGATTTGACAGTGAAAACTAAATTGAAGTAATTACATTTTTGCTAACACGGCATTTCAGTTTGATGAAACCTAAAAATATCAACAATGATGCTTTGTTTGTCGTATAAAATATTCGTTATCAGGACTATTGACTGCCCAAATATTTTAACAGCTGATAAGAAGATAACAAATGGCGTTACGTCAATCAACCATCGTTTACATTTTTGCATGCAGATCTTGGTAATACAATTCTAACACTTAGAAGTTAGGCATGTATCAATAAAATCTCAGGAATGCATGAACAACAATTTTTATTTATATACTTTTTCCGCCAAGTCCAGGCAGATGAGCAGATTTTTGCAAAATTGCATTGTAGAGATTCAGATTCTTTGAATATTTAGTTTCCTGATATTTTTTGATGAATCTTTCAGATGTAATTAAGACTATTTAGTAGGGTAAAATTGTCTCTGAAAATAATTTTATAACAGAGACTTCTCGAGGAAGGTTAAATACGAGTATGTGGGAATTATACTAGGTCCTAGATTGAGCTGGAACCAACAATAAGAAACTAGATCCACCTTCGCATGTAGCTGACCAGATATGATTTATTGGCCACACACAATGGTAGTTCAACACATGATAACATGATATTTTTGGTGGTCAAAGATGAAAAAAGCGACGGCTATTGAAAAATTTTAAGTAGCCTGTAAGACAACGTTTCATGAAATTCCTCGATGGATATACAAATGTTCCGGAAATTTTGGAAATGGTCAATCCGAATAGACTTTTCCAGAAGTCTGGATCTGATTTTATAGTACAGGTACTCAGTTTCCGTTTGGGTAAACCAAAACCGATATCAGTTAACTAGTTCAGTGATCCATCAATTTTTCTGAAAAAAGGATGTTTGGGTAACAGGATCAATTTTTTTCCTTGAAAAAACAATTGTTTTCTTGCCGACATTTTGAATTTCATTAAATTCTTCTTCAGGGCTCGAAAAGCAGTTTTTCCGTGTTCATAATATTACTACTGTAAAAACCATCAGACATATTGAATACAAATTTCCGAAGTTTTTCTCCTCGGAAATTTGGATTGTTTTACATTGCTTTTTATTTTTTTTAGATATGTATCTAATATGTCTAATATTATCAACACGAAAAAAATATTTTTCAAGCCCTGAAGAATGTAATAAAATTCGAAAGGTCGGCAAGAAAACAATTGTTTTTTTGAAGAAAAAAATTGATCCTGTTACCCAACTAACCTTTTTTCAGAAAAAACCGATATCAATGACATGTTGTGGTCCAGTAAAAGCGCATTTACTGGACCACATTTCCATCCGATAAACTGTCTCATAGGACCCTGATCAAGTTATCATCTGTGTCCTAAAGTGTGCTAATCTATACACCATCGAAACTTGTAGGTGTTTTTGATCCATCTATGAATCAAAACCTTATGAGTTCTTCTCCCAAGAAATTGGGCCTTAATTATTCGAAATTAGGACTGAAGCTACAAGATCATTTCTAGAATGTAATGACTTTCAGTGTGAATCGGTATTTTACTGCAAATAAAAGTGTTTTGTGCAATAGGCAATATGCACAATTCTGTATCATATCCATCTAGCCTGTAACTTCAAAATGAGTGGAGGGGAGGTAGGTCTGGAATGATTTTCATGATCACAGAGATTTCCATTACATTCACCCGCTCGGTCATATACATCCGTCTTCCAAATGGAAGTATATGCAAACTTGGACGCAAAAAAATCCTAATTTAGGGCCTCCGCGGAATGTCTGGACCAATATTACGTTCAGTCAGGCTAAATTTGGCGCATTGATGACCCCAATAATTATATTGAGACTGTTCTGGGAATATCTCAAACAACTGACGAAACTGCCAGATAAGTGCCTGTACTGGGTGCCTATAATCACAGGCAACAAAAAACCTGATGAGTTTATTAGACACGTATCGCCAGCTACATTTCTTGATCCTGAACCAGCTGTGGAATTACTCAAATCTATGGTACAGGGCCAGATCAGGAAATGTGTCTGCAAAAAACCTGAAAAGTAGAGGGAGAACAGAACAAAGTTGAGGCAATAGATAACGAGAGGCAAGCGATTCATGGACTAATGATTCTATATTTCATACAAAGTTGCAAAAAAATACTATAACCCTATGAGCATGTGATATTTTTCGGAAACTTGAAATCATGGATGAGCTGAACGTCTTTCAACCAGCAAAAAGAGATTCAAGGAAATGTAGAATTTAATGTTTATGAATGTAGTTATTTTGAGTTTATTCATTCATTTCAATAAAACCGAGCATTTTGAATAAATATATTGAATGCATTAAGAATGTTTCTGAATGAGCAAGCAATAAAAATTTTTGCAGCAGCTATAAAAAGATAAGAAATTTTTCAATTCACATTCAAATAAACACCAATTGTGCGACCTGTTATTTATTATATTTAAATTACGTCAATGTATTCAACAAACCATATAAAATACTTTTTCATCACAAATGAAATTTGTTTTTTGTTGAAAACAGAAAATGACGACTGAAAGCTATAAGACAAAAATTGATCTCGAAATATTTATAAGTTGAAAATTGTTAATAATAATTAAAAGATTTTAAGATATTAAAGAAAAAAACATTAAACCAAGGTAGTACTAGAAATTTAAGTGGCATGGTTCTACACAGAAATCATGACACAGCTCCTTTTCATGACTGATGTACTATTCGCTGGTAGAGTGGAAGTAACCTGTATTGTAAATAGTTGAAGCTACCGGCATCTCAAAGGCCAAAAAAATACAATACAGAGAAATAATGCCGCTGCTAACTAGTCCACGTGGACTGAAGAATTGGCGGTTCGTATTGGATACATTTTACTAAGACATGTTACGGTGACGAATAGAATATGGGGATGAGTATCACCGTTGTGTCGTCCATGTTCAGTTGAGGAGTTGATCGCGATTTGAGTGTTGAAACTCGATATTGGTGCAGTTATAATAACTTAAAATTTTTATTATCTGTTTAAAATGTGGCGTCCTTGGACAAGTACTAATAGTAATAACGAGTGTGACAACAACGCAGACTTTTTCCTGTATAATGATTCCAATAGAGATATTGAACAATGCGAAAAAGAGATACCAGTGAATAAGATTCGGATGTATTTAAATTTGAAAAACAGAGAGTATGTTTCAATGTATATAAGAATATACATCTCAAGTTTGGTTTCGAGGGAAACAAATTACCACAAGCAATATCAAATTTGACCGAAATTCCTTTCTCAACTGTACGTAAACTAGTCAAAAACAAACCTTATGAACGCAAGTAGCGATATGATATGGAAATACCAAAATCTTTAGATGTTTATCTAAATAAAATATTGAAAAAAGTATACGACTGTTACAAAAGCAATGAGATCCCTACAACTGAAATCATAAGGAAGAAATCAAATACTTCGGCCATAATGTGAGCTGCTGTGACAAAACTCTTCAAAATTGGATAAAGAAACTAGGATTTAGATTTAGAATAATAAACAAATGTCAAGCAGTTACAGAAAGCAGAAGAATAGTGGAATTGCGTAACAAATACTCAGAACAAATAGTAGTTACGAAAGGATGGACTAATGGTTCGAAAATATGTACGCCTAACATGCCTGAAAAAAAAGGATCGCGGCTAATCATTGTGCATTGCGGAGGAAGTAAAGGATGGGTTCCGAATTTTTTGAAATTATATGGGAAAAAACTTGAGGATTGTAATGTTGACTATCATAAGAATATAGAAGCTAATATTTTCGAGGAATGACTTGAAAACACATTGATCCTAAATTTGAATGTGAATAGTGTGATAGTTCTTGACAACGTTTCCTATCATTCGCGACAGCTCATCAAAGTACCGAATAAAAATTCGAGGAAATATGAAATACAAAGGTTTTTAATGGATAACAATTTATATTTTGAAGATAACTATACCAAAACCAACTACTTGAAGTTTCACAGACAAAAATATTTGAAAAAGTGTATGCCCATGAGAGTATTGCTGAAAAGTGTGGAAACACCATACTGAGACTTCTCCCCTATTTTTGTGTTTTCAATCCATGGAGTTGATTTGGGGAAAAGTGAAACAAAGCTTCAGGCGTAATAATAATTCTCCAAATGATAAGAAGGTAACAGAGCTAGTTAAAGAAGAAATTTCTAATAATACCAAAAAAGACTGACAGAAAAGAAATAAAATATAAAGATTGAACACTTCCATATTGATGGAAGTATAGTGTAATGTAATGATTGAAATGACGACAGTGATAGTGAAACAGAGAATATGGAAGAGGAATTATCGTTTACTTGAACTATAAAATATATTACTCAATATAACCAAAATATCAGCTGAAAGAGAATTCAGGTCAAAAATTAATATATCTGTGAGAAAATGAATATTTCAAAATAAAATCTCGAAATATTCACCTCTTCCAACTACCTACAGAACCGACCCAAACAGGAAAGTACCTGGAACTCCATTAATTTCAACGCGGCTCGACTGTATGTATGAAAACATCATCCAAGAAATAACATCTACATCCGACATAAATTGAAATAAGTTTGAATACTGTATCGAGGAGAGATATACAGTGCATTTCTATGAACGTATCAACTCAAAAAAACTGATATTTGGGATAATGAAATTAATGCATGAATACTTTATTTTGAATTGAAATTGACAGATGAATCTTTCAAGATGGCGACTATGCTCCATCTCGAAAGAAAAAATTAAATGGAAAGGGGGGTATTGTGATACATCAATATCTTCACCTATTACAAGATGGCGGAACATTTAATGATTTCCTGAAGATAAACACATCAGTATTGATATTTCTAGAAATGTTTCTTTTTATCTACCATATGGCAATTCCAACAACTCGATAAGGTTCGTTAAGTTATTTTGTGGAGCATTTGTCAGGAGCTTCAAAAAGATGTCACAAGACCCCCCTTTCTCTTTAATTTTTTCCCAGATGGCGCCCCTTCGCCATCTTGAAAGTTTCATCTGTCAATTTCAATTCAAAATAAAGTATTCATACATTAATATCATTATACTGAATTTCAATTTTTTGAGATGGACATTAAAGAAATGCTCTGTAGATAGTGAATATTACTGGAGTTTTTTCCCAACACCAAACCGTTATTTTAACACCTCGACACCTTGAAGATGTTCGCTTGCTGACCGAAACACGTGTCGACGTGTCAAACAAACGGTTTGGTGCTGGGAAAAACTCCAGTAATATTCATTATACTATAATAATTTTCAATTGAAGGTGATTCATTAGCAACGTCGCACTTGAAGTGACCAACGGATAATCCTCTTGATAACTCTGCAAAGGCGTACCAAAATAATATTTTTATTTATTTAAAGACATAGGTAATTACCTATGTATATAGTAGTGGCGCTACCTGGTGTCAATGGTGAAACTGATTACATTTTCTTATTATGCCTAATACAGTACTTCAAAAAAACAGAAAAATTCCCAAACTAATTATTATGTTCCTTTTATATAGAAAGAAAACTACAAAGCAAAGAAATAATTACCTATGTTATACTTATAAAGTTTCAGAATCCATTGACTCGTCCCCAGTCACACTTAAATCTATTATTATTTGGTCGAAAACAGTGTCTATCATTCCGTCCAATCTCCACACTTTCTCTTCTTCCTTGATCACATGGGCTACAGCATTAGCCCAATCTTCTTTCCGTATCCGTTCCATTACGAGTTCTAATAAATGTTGGACATCAGAAATTTTATTATATATCACTTTCTCACGAGCTACGTAACCCTTGATTTGAGCCCAGATAATTCAGGTTTAACTCGCAATGGTAAGGAGGAAGTATCAAAATGGTAATGCATGCTGGCCATATCTGTCACGATGCTGTTTAATGACACTCATAAGCTCGGCCTTAACCATGTTCTCGGAAAATGGAATTCTTTTGTCCTAACCAACTCTGCATGTCTGATTTTTTAGTGATCATAGTTGGCAGCTGTTCTATTGATCGCCTGTGATAAAAAGCATTATCCATTACTATTGCCGAATTTGGTTCGACTCGTGAAGGAAGGGATTCAAACCATCCTTCAAAGCGTTGGGCGTCCATGTATTCGTGATAATCTCCCGGTTTTTTTTAAATTAGTGCGCTATCGTCTAAAAAGCCATTCTCGCTACTTATATGGGCGACAATTAGTCGTTGCCCTTTACCCGTTGGTCCGCGTAACCCTGTTGATAAACCGTCCAAATGCTTGCTTGACGATAATTAGTTACAGTAGTATCTTGCCAGATCTTAGATACTGTGTGACCAGCTTCCACCCACGTTTCGTCCAGATAATAAATCTTTTCGTGAGCAGAACGCATTTCTCTAATAGAGCGAAGATATCTCCGTCGCCATGAGACTATATCTTCTCTTTCTATCAAGACAGATTTACGAGATCGTTTGGAATGAGATCATTATCCATTACCTTTGTCCTTATGGATTCGAGGGTTGGCGCTTTATTCTCAAAAAAAAAGAATGAATGGTATAGCGTACAAAATTTTTCTGGTACTCGTCCAATTATTTTTTTTTCTACCACGAAAATGTACTTTTGGAGCTTGTACAATTCCAGTCACCTTTTTTTCACGTACAATGCGTTCAATTGTCGACACGGATATTCCCATTAAAAATGAACACTGCGCTACAGCTTCCACTGTACAGAGTGTATTTTTAAAATTTTCGTACACTCTACAGAAAATCTGTTTTTCTTGTAACGATATAAACTTCCGCTTTCTTTGTACATTACTTGGACCTTCTACGGCAGCCTTCTTAATACTATAAAAATAATAAAATTTAATCGTATTATTCAGCTATTTCTCAGTTATTTACTTACCTCAAAAACTATTTTGAAGTTGACGTATTTTGAAAAACTCTTTATTGTGATATTTTTAGTAGAATAGATTAAAAAATCCGCAGCACGTCTTTCGTTGCACAGTAGGTTTTTCAAGCGTGTTCACTAACAAACTGAATTCTAAATACATTGTGATTTATATACTAACTTTTTTAAACATTACTATCTACCTAGAAACTAATAATATTCTAGGAACTAATTAATGACAGTTATACCTGAGTTTAATGGCTAGGTCAACTAATTATCTCACAATGAAGTGTGAATGTGATGAAAATCAATGATAATGTATTTTGAAAAACAAGTATCGGCCAACCCTATCTTATATTTTAAAGTTAAATATAAGTCTATTTAATGAATATAATAAAATATATTTAATAAATACAAAACAAAGTCACCTTCACAAGAAACAACACACTACGCCTATGCAGATAAAGACGCTTGATAATGAAGAAACCGAATGACTAGTTATGGCATTTTAAGGACGCAAATATAATAAACCTGCAAAGTGTTGATCAGTTTACCGACGTTTCAAAGTATTTAACGAACTGGTTCACCTATTCGCTCGTACATCCTATCGATATGCAGAAGATATCTTGTTACGGGGGGCAAATTTTATGGAATCATCTTACTTTTCAATTATTTACAATGGCGATGCACAAACAATAAAAATGACCACGGTAAGAATTTAGTTCTAAAATTCAACATTGTTGGCGTTAGCTCTCAGTTCAATTTGTATATGAATTACCTTCAATTGAAATTTGTTATACTATACTACACCAAAGGTTCCAAACAGTGCATCACAAGTGTTTTGTCGAATTTAATCTTTCACTTATTAAAAATATATTGGTTCCATCAACCCTTCCATGTTCTTCAAACCAATGATTCGCAATCGTTCTAGTAGAAATGAATTGATCCCTAAGAGCCAAAAGTCTTAATCGGCGATCCTCACGCGCTGTTGTTCCCTTGCGACGACCGGTGGCCCAAGTTCTGTCTTCTTGGCCTTCTTGCCTGATAACACCTTAGAATAGTACGCAAAGATCGATTGGTTCTTCTTGAAATTTCTCTAAATGAAAAACCTGCCTCACGTAAGCCAACAATTCGTCTACTCTCAAAATCACTAAGTTGAGGAATACGACAAAGTCTTCGCACCTGAGTCATAGTGTTAACAATACGAAACATTTTACAACAAACTCTTTAACAGTTAAAGCACAAATAAGATAAAAATTGGAGAAATGGTAAATGGTCGCACAAAAAAACTGGCTTTGTACTGGCCTCACCATAAATACACATGCAAAACATTATTGAAATATTTTCAATATAAACGGGTGTTTACCTTTTTTTGTCACTTAGTATATTTTGTGTTTTTGAATGACATCAAGTAATTCAGACTAACATTATGATTTGACAGACGACTTATTTAACATTTCATTTTAGGAAGCTTTTGCGATACTTTTGGAGAGAGAAGATGCCAGACTAGGAGAAAATGATTCACATTTTGTTACATTGGAAAGACAACTGACTGAAAAACGAAATTTTATAATGGAGAAATTATCTGAGGCTGGAATGAAACCTATTTTACCGGATGGAGGTTTTTATGTTATGGCGGACATCTCAAAATTAGGTAACGATTTGCGAAAGTAAATTTTTGAAATAATCACATTTCAACATACCATGTAGATTCATTTTGCGAAACTGACGACTTCATGGATTTGAGAGTCACCAAATGGTTGATCAAAAACCATCAACTACAAGGCATTCCCACTAGTGTGTTCTTCACTGATGAAAACAAGAAAAAGAATGAACAGTTCGTTAGGTTTTGTTTTTACAAGGTTGGCTTCATTTAAATGTACATTTTTGATTCTTCATCATTTTCTTTTTTAGAAAGAAGATACTTTACAGCAGGCTGCAGAGATACTTGCAAGATTTTGAGAAAATTTTTATTTATGATTCCAGACATTCCAATGCTCAAATAATAGACTTCTCTGATAACAGGTTATGCAGGTTATGTCGAAAAATCACCTCGAAGCCATCGCTTGGCATCTCTTGAGTCATTACCATACGTTTTACCGTACCTGCAATCATGAAACATTTTATTATGGACAGGACTTTTTGAGTACAGAAAAAATATTTCAGGTTTATAGGTTATTAAATGTAGGTATACACGTTTCAGATTTTTTCATTTATATATAAATTACTACCAGGAATTGTAACGAAACCATCTGAACAATATATGAGTTAAATTTTTCTCTGTCAGGAAAATCATTTTCCCATCCAACCATATCACCAATACTCATAAACAGAACATAAAAATATTTATCTTTCCTATTCCCTAGTTCTTTTTCCAAACCGAACACCCAACTCATAGTCATAACGCAATAACAGTACGCCTAATAAGATCACAACCATATTATGCGTTAGCACTAATTCATTTCACTCCTTTATAGTCCTATGGGACCGTTTATGTATTACGTGAGCATATTTATTACAATTATTCACCCTCCCCCATATCCCTTGTTAGCAAAAGTAAGCAAAGCTCTTAAGCCCCCTCCCATACTTACGTAACCATTGTTATATGCATTTTTCTTTAAATGTATTCGGTTTTTTATCGATTCATGAGCACCAGTTATAATTATAGAGATTGTAACGAATTTAAAGAATTAACTGTCTTAAACAAATTTATTTTTACAACATTTATGTACTAATTTATATACACACTTAGTAACTAACGTTTATATTCACAATTTGTTAACCACTTGATTTGCTTTCTAAGTACAGACAGCCCCTCTAGTGACGATAGGCCGCTTATACAGCGGCAACGAACATTGCAGATTCCTTCTCGGCGTTCCCGGAATTTTCCCGGTTAGTCAGACCTCTTCCTTTTCCGATGTCATGCGCCTGGTGTGTGCGATAACTGTCAGGGCCGGCCTCAGATTCATTACATTGCCCCCTTCTTAGAGACGTTTCGTCCCGAAATGTCATCCTTGGCGTGTGTCGATACCTGCAGGA
>WOGN01007681.1:0-11705 GCA_015342105.1 Leptinotarsa texana | reverse complement strand
ATATAAAGTACTGATTTTTGTCCCTGTCCCTTAACAGGAAACAAGTACGAAAGAGTGGGAAATTTAAATTTCATGATATGTGTACCAAATTTCATTAAATTTCAAAAAACAGACAACCGATATAGGTTATAAATAAATGTCAGATGAAATCAAATTGATATCTGTTATGAAAAATTGGAAAAGACATAATAAACTAATTATAAATATTTAGGAATGATGAAAAATTCGAAAATGATTTGTGATAGACTATTTCCTCTAAGGACATCAAGTGATGCTTTCGAAAAATATTTCTTGTTAGACATAAGTGAGGTTAACCATTTATGTACATAATTGTTAAGTAAAAATGTATCTAAATTTAAGAATAAATATGAAAATCATAGAATAGATAATTTTTCTGATATTGAAGTTGAAAATTTGTAGTTATGAAATTCGAGAGGTGGTAACTAAGGAAAGTAAGAGATTTTCAGCTTTTTTTATCAACAATAGGATTCTTCTGAAGGCGACGAAGGTGAACGCCACATACATTTTCTGTCTCCAGAAATTTGAAAAATATTATAAAGTTATAAATTGTATATAATTGTATTGAATATAAATGAGTATAAGTAAATTCAGTTAAAACCAACCTGATAAACAAATAAAGAAAACTTACACCACACACTAATATTGGAGGAAAACCAGGTATTTACCAATTCCACTTCAAGTAAAAGATATGCATATGTAAAAAGAAATTGTCCAAGAACAAAAACCAGAACAATTGAAACAAATTTTGAAAACAGAAATTTCGATTGCAATCAGGGTGACATTGAATTATTAACTGACATTTCGAAGACAAAGATTGTTTTTTGATATTCACACTAAATTAGTTCGGTGTCGGTTTAGAACATATTTTAGGATTAGTAATTTTCTCGTTTGGTTTGTGTCTGAATCCACCTGAGGTGTTGAGGAAAATCTCTATACACTGAGTTATAGGATTTAAACTCAACATAAGAGTCTAGCCGAATAAAATTTTGTTTCATGAAATAGTAATAATAATTAAAATTAGAAATTTATTTATCAAACCCACATCTACATTTTAACATTTTATAATAAATTGGCGCTCAACGAGGAGCTTGATTACACAGCTAGATTAAATAGCTTGATTGCACAGTTCAATCACTTAATTAAATTGAAAAATGTATATTATATAAAATTTAAATAAATTTACTTAAAATAAAAAAAATTAAAATATGGATACAAGAAGAACCTAGAAGAATCAACAGCCTGAGCAGACAACTGAAGAAAGTGTAGAAGAAGTGCAACAAATAGGAGACACCACAACAGAAGAGCCAGCAAGACAATCACCTATTGACATGAATGAATTGTTCGAAAGACTAGAAGGAATGAGGAAAGAAGAGACAGAAAGCCGAAAAGAAGTTATGGAAAGATTGGAAAGAATGGGGAAAGAAGAAACAGAAAGCAGGAATGAAGATATGAAGAAGATATGTAAAAAAATAGATAAACAGACAAATAATGTAAAGAAATTTAAAAAAAATATATAAAATGAATCATAATAATCTAAAGAGTTAGCAGAATATTAAAAGATTATAGAAGAAAAGGGAGAAAAAATGCATAATACATAGAAAACTAAACTACTACAATCTATGTCATTATAACCAATTAAAACAGCTTGCAGTCGTCTTTTGGCGAAGATCCTAAATCAGCCCCCTCCAATGATTAAAAATTAGTATTTCTCACAAATAGGCATCCATTTGATAGTCAGTGAAAGAGTTATTGATATTAGTACTATGTTTAAAAAAATCTGTTTAAAATCTGTTTTTCCGTTAATCAGCTATCGCCCTCATACGAACGACAACTCTCCGAAGTTGAGAAACTTGTGCGAAAGGACCAACGAGGTTTTACCTTTTAACGTGTGATTCCTAACATGGTTATTTTTTATTTGCAGCAAATACTACTGCTTGAAGGTGGTGAATTGAAAAATAATAGCATCAAACCAAATAATATCAAGTTCACTTACATACTTGCAGCGTGTTTCTCGGTGCGTTCATACAATATTTCAATCATAGACAAAGTGCAGATATTTGTTGTATTCTCGCAACAAGGTTTTGTTTCAAGATTGTGTACGCCAATCCAATATATTTTTAATATTCTGTCACTACTCTCCCAGTCAACAATCATCAGAAATTGTGACTCAGTGTCCATATATTCAAAATTCGTTCAGGACATCCGACACAAATTAAATAATCGTCTACGATCCCGATCACTTTCTTTTCAATTCTAGACCAAAGACCTCATAAAACTTCGAACGAGAGAGAGAGAGAGAGTGAAAGAAAAAACAAAGTGAGGGTGTACCGGAAGTGTCGGTAGCGTACACGTGCTGCTTTGGCGTACTATTTCTTCTTCTTCTCTACCTGTCATCTACCGCTAGCTCAGCCCACAGATAACTTGATGCGAATGTTTGTTCGTTTCATTACAATCCAGAACGACGTTTATTCGCCTTGCCCACTGACAAGTAAGGAATACTTTACAAACAGATTGATATTTTTGTTCGCTTGTGGATTTGTAGTTTTATCTGGTTTTGAATATTTGTTGCAGATCTAGGAGAAGGGGTCAATAGTGCGGGTGTCACAGGCAGTCAATAAATTGACTTAAAATGTTTTGGATTCATCTTTAATGTGTTCAGTTCACAATTACTCCTAACATTATGAAGGGTGGACCGAAAAATTAAACATGGCCTTTCTTTGTTTAACTCTTCCTTGTTTTCGAAATATTGAGAAAATATCATGAAAAAAAGTTGTCAAGAAACAAACATTACTCATTTTTCACTTTTGAAACTAACATTTCTGAGAGATAATGGTAATAGTCATAACTACCGGGATTTGTCTGACAAAAAACTTTTTCACAACGCAATAATTTTGCACCAGACTTATTTATCCTAATAATTCTTCAATTCATTCAAACCCTTCCCAAATTTTTTGTTTTAAATTATCGTTTAGTTTCTTTTTTGTTTGCCGTTCATTTCTTCGTTTTGTGTCATTTATTTTCTCTCATTGTCTTTATTTTATTTAATTTCTTTCTCTAAACATTCTCATTTTTCTATAGTTTGACGTCTTGATTTTTTTGAGAAAAAATTGCTTTGTATTATTGTAAAGTTATCTGTGCCTATCTGTGATTGGCCTAGAGGTAGTCATTTATGAAACTGGTCAATTAAGATTGGTTCAAAAGTGAATTTTGGCTCAATTTGGAAACGATAAAACAATTGATGTTTTTTCAATAGACATACATAACTACAATAAAATTCAATGAGGATATGCATATCAAGCTTAGGGATGTACTTCCAAGTTTCGGAGCAAATAACTTATGTAATCACCTCATCGGTGATGATCTACACATATTTGTGAAGAGTTTTTATTACAGTATTTTTTGGAAGTTTCCCACATTGTTTATTCAATGATGAGATGTAATAATCTCTTCCAAAATTATTTCTCTCTTTTCTACTTTTTAATGATTGTTCCAAAATTCAAACTTCCATTGTCTTAAAAATAGGTTTGGAAGTTGAGACAAAATAAATGAAAGAAATGTCAATAATAATAGGATCGCTAATTTACAAAAACAAAATTCATACAGAAAAAAATTGAACACAAAAACAAAAATAAAAAAAAGATTTCAAACCAAACAATTTTAGATGGAATGAAGGATAAAACGATTAGGAAACCATCAGAACAACAAGAAATAATAATGACAAATAAAAAAAAATAGAGATTAGGAATATCCCTACCTTGAAAATAAGAACCATTTTACAAACTTTGCGAGAAACAAGAAATCTCCCTCAACAATAAATGATCGTTTTGTATACATACAATCACCAAGGACAAATTATTTTCCAGGACATAAATCGATACCGTCCATTGTCGACTTTCATGTTATCTCCTTTGGAATCATCCAGTCGTTTCGATAATAAAAAAACGACAGTACCATAAACAAGATGATCTCTATATCGCTGCTTCCTCCGTCCGGCCACGACAATGGGCGCCCCCCATGCCGGCGGGGGGCGTGAAAGTGAATATACCATTGTGACCAACCTATGAACTTCCAAATCAATACTTGTTGCGATTGTTATTGATACACTTTCTTCTCTCCTGATGGATGGTTATCGAATGTACCAGTGACTTTAACTGAGACGGACTTCGTGGGCGAAAGGTACAGGGTGTTTCACTGTGTTATTTATTGTAAATTTGATGTTTCGGGATATGGAGTCTTTTTTTAAATTTTCAAGTCTATCTATGAAAATGAAATTATTGTGGACTAGTTGTTGCCCGCAGCTTTGCCTGCGTAGAATTTGGTTTGTCACATTAAGTTTCTATTTTGAACAAATAGTTGCAATAATTTTTTTCGACTCAAGACTTCAGGTTTTCATTTTCAAAACTGAAGAAATTTAATACATTCTTTGAACCCCTATTTGCCCCGTTGGGGGTGGAAATTCCTGATTCACTTTCTTGATGCTCATTTACGCTATATTTCAAGATTCTACGTTCAGTAGCTTCGGCTATAAGTTAATATAAGATTGGGCGACGCTATATAGAAATTTATATTTTTACTTCAAAAATACTGTAACTAAAAAATATACCAACTGCACTAGTAATGTATAGCTTCGAGAATCAAATTATGTTACCTATAAAGAAATTCGCAAAACTAAAAAACCGTACACAAATTCTGCCCTCACGCGTCGGCCCGCGTTCAAGTCGCGTTCTTGGCGATAGCGCTTCATTGCTTAAAACGCCCCTCTACCCCGCATATCGTCCCGTCTTCTTACAGTAGACGCGATGCGTAATGACTTACTGCGTTGCGTTAAGTTAATCGATTCATCCAAATTACTTACTATGAAAAGCTAAAGTTCATCTATATTGAATACTTAAACCGACAATTGTTTCAATTTTCATTATAGTATAGATACATTCTGATGTATAAGCTGTATTTATGTAAAGTTTCATATGAATCCGTTTAGTCGTTTGGGCGTGAAAGAGCCACAAATATACATATATGCATCCTCACAAACTTTCACATTTATGTTACTATAGATAGATAGATAGTTTTATGACTTTCCATCAGTTACGGGCCAGTGTATTTGAAATATTTTGTAAGTAATGTAGTGGAACATAATGACATTAGAAACATAAATAGAAATCAATTAGTAGGCATTGTCTATTTGATGACAAAACAAAAATTTATTTTTTCTTCAGTGATATTTTCTCTGTTTTATGTATTCTTGTTCCATGTTTTCTACGATATTTTCCTGCAAACTTTCAGCTTTTCTCAGTTTAGTTTGCTTGTATATTTCCATTGTTCAATTCCTGCCAGATGATTGGTATTACAATGGTACTGCAATTGGTATTGCAATAACTAACTTTTAGCACACAAGAAGAGTACTGAAAAGGAGAAATAGAAGAAAATGAAGAGTTGGAAGTTCATTTACAAGAAAAACCAAGGATACAAATAACAAAGGTATACACAACCTGATGCTGAAAAAGACAACGTTGCATACTCCAATACTTAATTGACACATAAGGTCGAGAAGACGTAAATAACGACGCTCGCCTTGGGCGAGCAACCGATGAAAATATTAAGAAAGTAAGAAACAATGTTTTGGAAATTCATCGAATAACTATATTATAGTATAACAATTTTCAATTGAAGGTAACTCATATACAAATTGAACTGAGAGCTAACGGTAACAATGTTATTTGTTAGAACTAAATTCTTACCGGATCTTTTTTATTATCTATGCATCGCCATTGTAAATAATTGAAAAGTATGATGATTCCAAAAAATGTGCCCCTTGTAACAAGATAGCTTCTGCATATCGATAGGATGCACGAGCGAATAGGTGAACCAGTTCGTTAAATACTTTGAAACATCGGTAAACTGATCAACAGTTCGCAGGTCTATTATATTTGCGTCCTTAAAATGCCATAACTAGTAATTCGGTGGCAGCGAAGTTCGTTCTCAAATTGCTGTATTTTGACCAAAATAACCGTCCCATGAGCATCGCCTATGAATTGTCGAATTACTCCAACGGTGATCCAAATTTACTTGAAAGTGACTAATCATGGATGTCCAAACGTCCCAATGGAAGAGCCAAGACCATGGCCATGGCTTTTGCATCATTACAAAGCAGCTGCTAACTTAGTTAACAAAACGCGTGTGCTGGAAAATCGTTTTCAGTAGATTCAATTCACGTCAGAGGTTTCAGTAAGAATTATTCAAACAAAAACATATTTTTTTAAGGACAAAACACAAGCACTACAAGAAAATCCGCACAGGCACCGCTCTTAGAGCGATGCCTGTGCGGCCTGGGTTTGTCTGTGGGGAATTATATGTGGACAACACATATTTATGAGTTTTATATTCAGTAAATCATATTCCATTGCATTTGTCTTTACTTTGTTTCAAAAACGAAAATATACGTAGGCACTTATTGAAATTTGAAGTCAAAGTCTATCAATTTATTGTCCGTATAGAAAGAAGTGGGTCCAGATCTTATGGCTTTATAGAGATCTTTCTTGATTTTTTTATTGAGCACTGAGATAAAATATGCTTTTTTCTCTCTTAATTGCCTGATTAGTCACGCCTCCCATATTCTTATAGAACTGAAAACGAATTTCTGATTTTGTTCTTTTGAATCTAGTGGAAGCTTTATTATCACTTATTAACGTCATCTCTTTTATTGTTCCAGTTAGCCAAGGGGATCGCTTCTTAGTTATTTTTGATGTTTTCAAGGGAGCATGTCTATCGAAAAGATTGGTCTATCAGCTCGTTCCTGATCAAATATATTAAAAAAAGAAATAGTGTAATACTCTAGAAATTATCTTCATTGATATATTTGAAAACCCTAAATTCATAAAATGTTTATTTTACACGAAACGATCATGTGATCTGAAACTCCATTAGTATCAACATCTTTGTTGAGAACCCATTCAGCTTTGGTTATAATTACATCTAAAAGTGTTGATGTTTTAGTTATTCTTGTTGGGACATCTGAAATTCGATGTGAATCAAGGCACTGTGTAACTGCCAATATTTTTTCGGTATTTTTATTATAATATTCTAAAAAATTAATATCGAAATCTCCTCCACAACTAATGCCTTTTACTGTCGGATATATGAAACCAAGCATATCTTCAAAATCATCTATAAAATCTGCATTGGAAGACAATGTCCACAAAATTGTTCCTTGGAGAATACCTCGGCCTGGTGTATTCCAACGTCGATTATTCGTAACTGGTGTACTGTAACTGCATACGCAAGATATGCAAGTAGTCGAATATCAAAACACACATGTCAGACGAAAATGATCCGCGATTTCCTACACAACTCGACACGCGACCCTGACCTTAGCATAAAAACGTCGAATCAGGTCATATATCCCGGATATGCTACTAGCTTTTTATCGAAAACAAAAAAGTAAACGCAAGGTGTTGGTTTTTTCGCTTGCTCAGCGTTACAGTTACCAGGTTGATATATTAAGTTTTTTCTTAACGAAAATCTATGAAGAATTCAGGGTTGGGACTTCCTCTTCCGCGATATTTCCTGTAGGGGAACAGACAAGTAGGACAGGCAATCTATTTTTTGTGATTATAGCTTTTTTGTCTGAACGACTTGAAACGAATGTGAATGAAAGGTGAATTTATGGATGTGGGGGAATTTTTATTGAAAAACCCAAAACGTATATTCGAGCTTGAGGGGCTATTGGGTTATGCTTCTTCCTGAAACTAAACGTGTCAATATGAAAGCTTTTTTATGTCATACTAGTTCATTATTGTGTTTTACAAGTACATTGTAGTGTTCTTTATACCCATAGGCTCCTGCAGGCAAAAAGGCAAGGAACAGTTTCTGATTAACTGAATTAAAAAGTATAAAATTAAAGTATACTGAAAGTGTGTCGGTCAGTATTATTATTTTTCATAGATATACTATCCATCAACAACAGGCTCTTCAATTAACCAGGAAAATTAAACATGGTCATACTATAGGCTCTTCAGTTGCATATGTTGAAGCCAATAGTCACTTTTTTAGATTGTTAAAACTTAGGTATTGTGCAATGTTGACCTGAGTATTTTTACAAATATGTATTTTCCTACTGGAAACAGTATAGTATCTTATTGCCTGTACACCAGGAAAATACTGATGAATTCGGAAAAAATATTCAATGAGATCGCCAAAATATCCAAACAGCAAAGTTTCAATAATAAATTCATGTGTTACTCATGTGTGGAATGAATTGTAATGTAACCATTACAATTCATTCCAAAATTATTCAGTCTCATATTTGAAAAAACAATTTGACTCTTTGTTTTTTTTGGAAATCTCTGACCTTTGTAACACACAGTTTTCAGATTTATCTCACTGATTTTATTTGTTGCCTCCTTATGAACGACAATCGATCCTCCTTGTCCAAACTAAGGATTACTGAGGTGTTTGTTATCTTTTACCGTCCGGTTTCTAAGCTGCAAATAATGATCATGAGGCAGTGGGGTTTGAACCATCGTTTCACATATCGGTCGATAGAACGAGACAGTGGATGACATCTAGAGCCAATAATAAAATAATATTAATAATGTTCATTTCCAAAAAAAATTATAAAACGATGAAAGATGAACATATAACAAGCACAGAGATAAACATGAGAAGTCACTGAAGCTCATAGAGCTTATGCGTGACATTTATTGAGTTTACAAATCTATACAAAAATACAATTTAAAATTATAGAAAAATACAATTTAAAATTAAAAATTTTTTCTGAGTGATTGCGGTTATGATGAAGTGAATGAAATCAGTTGAAGTAGTTTCCGAATGAATATCGGAATATAACTGCCTGAGTGCTGAAATTATCAGAATCGGTTTAGTGATGTCAATTTTGACAAGTTTATCGGGAAATATGTCAAAATTAGGGAAAATTAAAACTCGGTTGGATAATGTCAATTCCGGGAAGTTTTTATGAAAATTAAATTCAGTTCTTTTTTTCTTATAACTCATACAAATTAATATTTGGACTGATGTATGTTACTCGTAAGTTAGCGTAGCAGTTTAAAGTCTATGAGATCGTTGAAAACTTTTCTATCTATACACTTCAACTACTTTTTCACATGAAGTTTATAGGATGTATACGATTTAACCTTTATATCATCAGGAAGTAGATTATAAACTTTTGGTGCTAAAAATTCCACTGATCTTTGAATGATAGTTTTTCCACATGTCGTTTCATTGATATGATCATATTCATTAAAGTGAATTGAAGCAAAAACCAATATCAAAGTGAATTTTCATGAAAGTTGTTCAACACAAAAATTCCCCACATGTCATCTGCAGTTCACATATATTATATTAAAAAAAACTAGGAAGATGAAGAACAAGATGCATGAATAGACTTTGAGAAAAAAAGACTGACCGGAAAAGGAAACAAAAGAAAGGAAAGGCTGAAAAAGAGAAAGGAGGGTTGAAGTAATATAATAACATACAACAATAAACTTCAGTTCAATGAAAACTAAAGTCTGAAAACTATCATATCGAAGATCCCATATCAATAACTTCGGATTTTCTTTCATATATTTGGCCTTACCCAATATGATCATATACAGAAACCATAAATATACCTTAGTGCTATTGCTAAGATATTGATACCAGTTTTTGCTAGTTGTTAAGTTCTTCAGACAGACCAGCACCAGACCTCTTTTGTTGTGTTGTGTCATGTGCTGTGATAGTTTGGCCCGGTTACAGAAAGTTATAGTGAATCACATCAGCCGCTCACCATCAGACAATAACCATGGTCTTTTTTTAGTAGGTTTTTGCCTTTGAGCAGTGCCTGAGTAGGTCATTAGTATCTACCCACTGTCCTTAACGTCCTGATCGCACCAAGAAGGTACAACAATGAAGATGTTCAACTGGGATACATGGGTAGAAATGTTAATCTTTATTTTTTTTCTTATATTTATATCTGCCTATTATGAAGGAACTAGCATTGTTAGTTTTAAGTTATATTTGATGTACTATGATGTGAAATTTTTTTTAATTACATTTATTTAATGTCGCATCAACCTCGAGGGTTATTAGCGACAATTCAAATTTCATAGAAATATTGATTTCTTACAATACATTTTCATATACGGTGCAGCAGCTTTATACGTCTTAGAAAGGCAATTAGTTTTTCATAGTTACAATTTTGTCTACTTACTTACTACTTGTTGTAGTAAGATGCGCAGTCAGATAAAATATGTTTGACACTTACGACACAGTCACAAACTTCACATGCAGGAGGGTTATTACCGTTGAGGATATATTCATGAGTGAGGCGAGTATGCCCTAGTCGAAGACGTGACAGGATAACTTGCAATTTTGTCGTTTTTGGAAGTGATTTCCAGGGTGAGACTAATGGTTTCATTGCTGGTGTTCTGGGTTTAGCATCGTTATTGCCTCCAGTGTACTCAGTGAGTCGTTAATCACCAAAAATTTTGAATGATCGCTTTTCTCTGCATATTCAAGTGCTTTCCATATTGCATAAACTTCTCCCGAGAACACAGTACTTTCTGCTGGTAGTTTGAAGGAGTGATTGGAGACAGTTCTGGTGAATGCTGCCCCCACTCCTTTTTCTGATTTGGATGCGTCGGTGTATATTTGGATACAGTCTTCGAATTGTTGCAATAGTTGCATGAATCAAACTATGGCAGGTTTTTCTTAAATTGTATGCGCTCTTTTTCAATTGTTTGTATTTTTTTTTGTAAATAAAGACATTGGGTCTGTCCTTAGAAGATTCATTTTTCATCACGCGTGACGACCCAATCCAAAAAAAGATTGTTTTGGTTGCGCAAAAGCAGAGACGAACAGACCTTGAAACGTGAAAATTTCTGTCGATCGTTCAAATCAAGCTTTTTAACCTTTCCAATATCTTTCAAACCATCACAAACCACATGGGAGCTGACGCCCAGTTCGTCCGCCATCCCACGCAACGTTTGTGATGGCTTAATTTCCACCAGGGTTTTCAAATCTGTTGAGAAATGAACAAGAATTTAATCTACATCACCACGTTTTACTATAGGTCGATCACTTCGGGGTTCATCTGTGTGCCTGGAATCTCCGGAACGCAGTTTCGCAAACTTACGTCGAACAGTGTGTTAATTAACATTTTCATTGTCAAATGTCTGATTGATTTGGGCCATTTCGGCAGCTTTTTGGTTCAATTTGAATTCGTAAAGAAAAACTGGCCAAAAATCGCTTAACGACATCAAAAAGTAATACGCTGAGAAGTGGCATAAAATTAAAATTAAAAATTTAAACACATGCCATTGAAATGTTCCAAAGTTTTGAAACAACCATAAATTATTAATACTTTCAATTTCTGCGAAAAAGAGGAAAGTGGGATAGATAAATTTCAAAAGTAAAAATATAACGTACTTATGATATACCAATATATTGACTATTTGACCTCAATTGTTTCCACAACCTGTGCATACTTTAGGCGAATGGAATTCAGTTAATGAGTTTGAAAAACAAAGAAATAGTAGTGAATAGTTTGTATTTGCGAAATGTTTCTGATAATTTTCCAGTAATAGAAATGAATTTATTACGCCTTGATCAAAGACGAAACGGACTGGTTTAAGTTTGACGATAGTCGTGTCATGAAGTGTTCTGGCGATGCATTAAATTTATTGGAGCCT
>WOGN01007680.1:0-11705 GCA_015342105.1 Leptinotarsa texana | reverse complement strand
CGGAATTGCTGATGTATACTTTGGAAAGTTTTTCTATTAGGCACATTACGATCAGGAAATCATTCACTGTACAACCGCCTAGCTTTCAATGAATTGCCATCAGCAAGTCCATAAATGGAATTAAATGAAATTTCAAACGAAATTGTTAGATTTTTCTTGACTTGGTAGGTCCAGTGTAGTACACTATACTTTTATTCCGGCTACGTTGATAATTTCAAAATTATCAAAATTATTATTGTCGAAATTTTTTTCGCACCGTATCTTCGAAATGAAGCTTCGAATAAAGCAAAGAACATCAAAGAACAAAATATCTTCAGAAAAGTCAATAGTCCCTTAATTTCTTATTGCTGTATGTTGATTAAACAGCCTGTATAATGATATACCTGTGAATGAAGATAATAACGATGATTTAAAGGTAACTGAAAGTGTATTAGTGTTCCACGTACCTCAAAATCAAAATAAATGAATCAATCCCAAAAAACATTACAAGTTCATAGTAGGAACAATAGGAGTAGTATTAGGAGGAAAATACATCAAACAAAAATATATAAAACTACAAAATTATTAATCTATTTCAAAATAAATTCTTTCAGTTGTGTCTTGAATTTCGTATGATTCAATTTCTTTATATTCCAGTGTTTTTTATTATATAAATTGACTCCATCATGGAGAATGAATTTTAGAACAGATTTGCTTTTGTGTGGTTTCGAAACTATATTTTGAATTTTTCGTGTTACAAAATCTGAATTGAACTGATTTCGTCGAAACATAGAAATGAATGATTTTATTACTATCATCATTATGAGTGAACATGCATATTTTGAAATGGCATTTTTCCCTAGTATCAAATAATTTTCTAGGTTCATACAGATGGCTGTCCCATTGTCTCTCATTCAGCTTATACAGTGTGTGCGATTTCAAACAGCAACACTCTGCTATTTTGGAACCTATTCACCGATTTTGATAAATGAAAATTTCACATTATAGTACTCTACGAGCTCTATTCAAAGATGTTGATAAATATTACTTTTTAAATTTTCAAGGATAACAATGGTCGAAATTTTGAGAAGGGCCATTGGGTATTTTTTATCGAGGAAGTATATATCCCATTAGATTCGGGCATATTCCAAATCCCAATCCCAGTTCCAACCCAATATCTCATACAGTGAGTTAGTTTTATGATGACAAATTCCCAAATTCATGATTTTTTTACTGACCCTGTATAACAGATTTCACCAAATTTACACGTTAGTATATCAAAAATACGTACATTTTTGAAAGAAAGAAATCATTTGCCTCAAAATGAAAATCAAGCGTACGTTAGAAGGTTGGAATTTTGTTCGTTCTGCCAATGTGAATATTTCAATAATAATAATTTTTTGAGCAATTATATTCACCAATGAGGCGACATTTACCACTGATGGTTTAGTGTTCACTCAAAATTCCAGGTAGTGGGCAAGGGAGAATCCACACTGGATGATAAATCTGTTCAAAAAAATATATGTTTCTGTTTAAAATCGGTTTTTCCGTTGATCAGCTGTCGCCTATATACGAACGACAACTCTCACAAGTTGAGAAACCGTTCAGTGTTTTCTGAAAACACACTGAACGGTTTTTATAATTTTTTGAAAACTAAATTCTTGGATTTTATGGAAGAACTGAGCATTTAGGATGTCAAAAATATTATATTTTAGCTAGAAGTTTCTTACATTCACAATGTGATTGCTGTGCGGCAATATTTCAATGAAATTTCAAAGAAGGTGGATTGGAAGGAACCGCCATTTTATTTGTTGGCCCCCTCAATCACCAGAGCTGACTCTATTAGATTTTTTCTGTGGTATGTTTGAAAGAAAATATTTATAGAAAAAGACCACGAAATTTGAAGGAATTGAAGAAGAAGATAAGGCAAAAATATGGTAAAATAAGATTAGGCCAATTGAAGAAGACAACCCAGAATTTGAGACGACGATATGAAAAATGTATTGAGCTTGATGGAAGATATATAGAAAACTCCAATATCTAAAAAAAATCTGTAAACATGAAAAGATTACAAATTAAGTAACTTGGTAACTGAGTATGCGAAGTATTATTTCATTAAATGGTTACTTTATCTTTTCTGTGAAATATATAGGTTGAGGCTTCGGCTTAAGATTTTCTGTAAAGTTCATAGACTTTCATACAGGATCAGTCAAAAAATCATGGATTCGAAAATTTGTTACCATATAACTAACACCCTATATGATATATTGGGCTGAAACTTGGAATCTTGATGTGCGAAATATGCCCAAATCAAATGGGGTTTCCACTTTTCTGATGAAAAAATGCCTAATGGTCCTTCTCAAAATTCCGACACTTTTCAGGTCATAGTGAGTCCTGAAAATGAAAATAATTCATAACTGTCAACATATTTAAATAGAGCTCATCGAGTGCCATAATTTGAAATTGTCATTTTTCAAAATCGGGGTTCAAAACAACAGGGTATTGCTGTTCGCACAAACTTTATAGGTATACATTTTTCAAATATTCAAGAGGAATAATATTTATTACTTTATGAAATATTCCTACAAGAGTTATAATTTTCTTTCTGATTCGCCTTGATAGATCGATCATTGATTAACGATTCTTCCGTCATTTTTTCATAGCGAGTTTCCATTATCAACTACTTTTACATGCTTGTTGGCCATTTTCATCTCGAATATCTAAAATACTCTGATAAAATTGAATCCTTCAGGGATAAAATCTCTATTGGAAACATTGATACGAATTTCATTACAATGAGTTTAGAAAATTCAGTCGATTGATACCAGAAAAATCTTTTGTTCGAAAGCATGCCACCGATGGAGAAGCGGAAATAATTTTAGGGCGTTCCATAAAAGCTTTCATGAAAACGTCACTTTTCAACTTGATTTCATCGGAGTAGGGCGGAAATTGAAAAAAAAAACACATTTAGTTCAATTACACTACATAGCGATTCGTATAACGTTTCAGGAAACACGTTAAAATAGCATCAATATACACGGCATAATAAGAATACTAATTCATGAATGGACTCCCAGTTATCACCTTGTCAATGATAATTTGTGAATTCCTCTCAAACACAGTGAGAAAAATATTTCACGGATTTGGTGGAAGGAGAAACCATAATTGAAATAGAATTAGACATTGAAGAATTTCTCTCTGAATTTTTTGATAATTTTTACCATCCACAAACATACAGGGTAGACAGTGCGCACTTTGTAATTAACCCTTGTAAGTTACTATGCGAATCCCAGATATTTTTGCTCAGTAGAAAAGAACTGAAAAAAAATATATAGTTTCAGATGCCAAAATCTGTCTCCGTCTTCAGAATTGGAAAAACAAAATATTACCTTTCATTTTTCTCTTCAATTCGTTTTGATCTCAACCTTCATCGACAGATGTCACAGGAGCTTAGAGATATTCAATGTAATACAATGTAATTCAATGTAAAAAAATATGATGAAATGAAGGAAAGTGAAATGAAAATTTCTATGTTTTTCGCCACTTCTATTTTCAACTAACGTTACTGCAGTTTCGTCCTATACGTACATTCTCAAACTCATACAATAATTATTGAATATTCATTGTATAAGTTTGAAAATGTCCGAATAGGACGAAACTGCAGTAAGGTTAATTACAAATGAAAGTGGTAAAAATCAAATAAAGTGTCACTTCTTTCTACTTCATTATGATTTCCTACCATGTAGTAATGGCTAGATCCATCAGTTTGTTAAAATATGATGTATTAGAAAATACAAAGAGTAGCACCAATCCAACAATGATCAACTTTACAATTACTGATTCAAGAACTACTGACAGCTTTCACAACGGATCTAAAATTTTATATTCCAGGTGTTGAAGCATTAGTCTTTTATAATCACAATGGAGAATTTTGTTTGATGATTTGCCAAAATTGTTTCTCAGAAATGTTTATCTACGAATGGAAATTTGAGGAGCAAGAGAGATTTGCAAAAAAATTGTCAGGAGTCGGTGAGTCCGGTTTATATTGTTAAAACTGTCAATGGTAATTAGGTATAGTTTTTCGGTGAAAGTCAGTATAGCGTGTTTTCCATCCATTATTCGTTAGGGTACAGGGTGGTGTTTTCCTAATTCCTCCTTTCCTCCACAAAGTAGTTTCCAGTACCATTAGAAACCGAGGAGACAAATTACAAATTAAGTAAATGTAAGAACGTTTCATGGTGTATTTCATCAGTTCATAATTCTATTGTCTAATATACCTAATATTAATTGATTTGAAATCCGTGAAAGATATTAAAAAGATTAACGGGAAAATAACAATTTCATTGAACAAAAAACTGAAATTATACAGAAGTAACATACAAGCAACATCCAAAAAACATTAAAAAATTGAAAAATTAGTACCTACAAGCTGAAACTTCAAAAAAACTTATTTTTTAATTTTCAGCTTGTAGGTATTAATTTTTCTATTTTTATTTTTTTTTGTTATTGCTTGTATGTTATTTCTGTGTAATTTCAGTTTTTTGTTTGATAAAGTTGTTATTTTTTGGTCAATCATTTTAATATCTTCCAGGGATTTCAAATCAATTTATATTATATATTATATCAGTCCGAACTGATGAAATAAAGGTCAGAGTTTCTTTCATATTTCTTACAGAATATTATCAGGATGTTCTAGAAATAGAAAAACACCAGGCTCATCCGATAAGTGAAACTAGAATTGGCGCTAGATACGTTATCCACACTTTTTACATAACAGAAAAATACACTCAGATCTCTACTCAGTCATACAAAATTCAACAACACAGGAGAAGGTAAAATGAAAAATTGTTTCATAAGATACCTTGTTCTTGCCGTGTGAGTTATATTGGTGAAACTTCAACGCCATACAAAGTGCGTGGAAATGAACATCAAGTTCATATCAGAAACAGATAGGTAACAAAAAGTTCCAGAACAAGACGAGAATGACTGTTAAGAAACCACATGCTGGGCGGCGTGGGCTCAAAAAGTCAGTATATATTGTTACATCTGGAGAGAAATGTATAATAGCCTATGGGGCACCAAATAAATGGATCTTAGTATAGAGACATAGAAATGATATTTCAATTATTGGTTCTACCTGACTATTACATTACGCCACATTGTAAAATTAATTTATTACAATTAGGACTCAGGTACCTATGGAATAGATAAGGATAACATTGTATGTATATTCAGTTTGATCTACCTCTTAAAGATAATCACTTGGCGACCGAACCACGTGCCGAAGTGTTGAAATAACGGTTTGGTGTTGGAATAAAACTCCAGCAATATTCACTGTCCATGATCATCATGAAAAATATTACAAAACTGACAAATGACTGTCATTTCCCAATCGCGTCAGATTTGTCGGCACAATAATCAATTTTCGTATCGAAATGCATGATTTTCAGTCACTCCAGAACGCAATTCTTATATGCCAATACGATTATTTCTGTGTCTCGTTGTTCATCGGTGTGGTTAGCCCGTCATACACTTGCTTGACTTCTATGACCTAAAGCCCTGTTTTCCTAGCGACGCGTTTTTCGTGTCGCGTGTGACGTCTCATGCTCAGCTCAATACGTCGCCTACTCCCCAAAAGGGATTCAATAGGACTGTTTTCGTAAAGAGCGCAACACGTTCCAAGCTGACGTGATACGCTCAGCGTTAGCCCGACTGCTTCGAGAAAAGTCTATTCGGTTGTACGCTGTGCAATATAAGTTTTGTTCTGGTTCTAAAAAAATAAGTTTCTAGGACGTCAGGATCATGCGTAGTTCATATAAAGCGTTCTGGTTTTTCGAGGATGATTTCGGACGGATTAATCCTCTGTTCTGGTTTCGACTGCGAAATGATCCTAAATTGTTTTAAACCGTCCCGAATCGTTCTTGCTCTCGATGCTGAACTGTTAAGAACTGTTCCCGTTGCTCATGCGCATTCGTGTGGAAATTCGTTTGGGCTATTTGTTGGGATGTATTTTTATTTATTTGATTTGAATAATTGATGATTGAAGTTAGATGACATTTGAACTGACTATCAGGATACGCTACATAACAAAATGGACATGATCAATTTTCCCGTCTTCATCTCTCCATATATCTAATAGATAGCACAGTGTTCTCCTCAAAAGTGTTCTGGTTTGAACAAGTGTCCGAGACTATTTCTGATTGTTTGATATTTTTTGCTTGTACGAATCATGTCTTGCGCAGTTTACAAACAGTTTCGGATGTTAGAATCAGAACAAACCTACAGTCAGGTTTTGTCCGAGAACGTTTGTTTCGTTTACTGTCATTCGAAATGGCAAAAATGGCAAATGTTCAAAAACTGTGTATTTCTGCTGACAAACACGAACTTCTGGTAGAATTTGTTCAGCTCCACAGCATTTTATACGATTTGAAAACCAGAATTGAAAAACGACGTGAAGAAAGATCTTATCTGGAATGAATAGTCTTCAACAGAAAAGACGAGTCCTTTCATTTTCTTATTTTTGAAACAACAAAACTGTTATTTATTCAGAAACGAATTATTCATTCAATACAATAACTTTCACAAGGATAATGTACGCCTGCCAAGGTTAAATTATTACCTAGCAGAAGTACTAGTTTTCCAGTCTGAAATATCTAGATTCAAAATAAAATAATCGGTGGTCATTGCTAAGCAAGTTGTACAAGCAACAGCACACAGTGAAGACAGATCCTACCGTTTATTACTTCAAATGTATAGAAGTGAAAAAAATCTGAAAATCGCGCACATACTATTCTGGCTTTGCTTAAACAGTATTAAACAACCTTTTGTGTCCATCTTGCAACATCTGTGCTCACTATTACGTCACCAACTACTACGTGAGGTAGCAAGATCTTGGAATGCGGTAGGTTTTTCAGAGGCGAAGCTATAATTTTGTTTTTCACTAACACTCCCATCTTCGACTTCTCCTGCATCAACCTCCTATACATACGAACCCACATAAAAAATTTGTAGTTAGCATCGACCTTTGCGAGAAGCACAATTCAAAGAAAACCATGGTAATTGAAGTAAATATTCAGTGATAATGTCGCATATGGAAAACAGTCATGAAATAATTCAAATTCATTTAAGCGAATACATGAATGGAAAGAAGTTCCAACCTCAACTTCAATATTCTGAAACAAAAACACTCAGTATTCAGAATTTCATCTTACAAGTTCCGATCATAGGATACAGAAATATAAAACAATCTTCAAATACGCAAACTTTGCACAGATTGCATTCTGAGCATTTCATCTCAGTACAGTAACCAGATCAAAGTTGCAATGTCAGCGTACAAATCTTCATTAATATTAAGGGAGGTCAAGATCATTAACAGACAGTATTAAGAAATTCATTAAGTATCTCCTCGATCCACCTTAGATACTATCGTGCTCATGGCAGATGGCGATATATAGTAGTTAAAAGCCAGTGATCTGTACGACTCCACTGTGCTCAGAAACCTGAAACAAAATTGATAATATGGTGTTATGATTGTCGTGGTTGAATGGAGTTTCACCCATCATTTCAACACTAGATTTATTATATTGATCCTTTTTTAGAACTTATATAGAAGTCTAATTCTGTTTTTTACAGGAGGTGTCAAAGACCATTAACTACAGTAGGGAGAGAAGAAACAAAGAATATCCACGGAAAGTGTCGCTGATAATAAACATGCAATTCACTGAAATCGTGTGCAAATTTATGGATTCAGTGAGGAAGAGTTTCACGAACATTTCACCCCCATCAAAAAATCAACAGCCAACTCTGGCTGCGGAAGGTGATTTTTCTGATCCAGAAGTGATTGATGGAAGTACTCTAAACCATGAGGATCCGCATGAACCTTAAAGTCCAACGCCTGATGCTGCCCCATTTCGAGCCCAATAATCTATAAAAAGTAAAGGAAATTCTGGTTCTAATGAATGCATTCATTTCAATTTATAAATCGTTCAGACTTAGGGAAACAAAGGAGATGTTTTTTTTTAATTCCATCAAAATGTTCACCTACCTCAGAGTTAAAGCCAATTTTTCTATAGGTGTAATATTGACTCTGATACAGAAATAAATTTACAGTTATTTTTCTTCAAGGTTCAAAATGTATGAGAACCTTTCGGGATACAGTCTACAATACCTTCAAAACTTTTCTTCTCTATCACCGCATTAGTTTTACGCCCCTGCCGACATGATTGGGACGAACCCGGTCCCTGCTGCGCAAAAAATTCGTCGCTAAGAAAACATATTTTAAATCGGGTCGTCTTCTCCTTGGCATTCCTTGGCATTGTGCATTTGAAGAGTTTTTGCTGTGTAACCTCTGAAGTATTTCACTAATTGAACTAAAAAAAATAAAATGGATACATTGAAGATAAAAGCTAACTTGAATCAAAATGAAATAAGTAAAAAAATATGTTGAACGGTTTCATTGGAAAAAAAAATGATAATGATGGAGATGATATACTAAGAACTAAGAAATGATTCGGAAGATCCTAGACAGCAGTCATCACACAACTTTCCCTCAGCAAATTATGGTATTGATCAGATAAAGAAATAATAAAATCGTTGGGCTTAGCGAAATGTGAGTAAATATGTAAATACTTACTATGCATAATGATTTTATTATATGATCAATACCGTAGATTGCTGAGGAGAGTGGTGTGATGACTGCTACCTAGGACCTCTCGAATTATTTTTCAGTTCTTAGTACATTATTTATATAATTTTTCTCCCAAAGAATCGTTTAATATAATTTTTTTGTATTTAGTTTTCAAGTTTCCAGTTTTCGAATTTGTAACTCAAAATAACTCAGAATAACAAGGTTATATGTAATTAACCATTTTGTAGCTGCAGTCATCTTGAATTTGCATTTTTTTCAAATTGTACTACTATTCTACTAGTCAAACCCTGTCATTTGATACCCATATTCAGGTAGTTGTGGAAAAACTTGTAATTCGCCATTTTGTAGCTGCGGTCATCTTAGATCTACAATGAATTTATCAAATTATATTGCTATAAAAACGGAATGTGTGTACCAAATATCAGAGCTCTGCTTGACATTGATATTAAACTTCAATTACTAAAGTTTACCCAAACAAACAGGGTAAGCCAAATTGAGTCGTTCAAAAATGGTAAATGGTGAATTAATTTCATGGGTTCCGAAGGAAATGAATATCTTATCTATTTGTCATCAAATATTTATACAACTGTGCAACATAGCATGCTCACTGAGTCACAGATGTTTTCAACACTCACTTGTACATTTTTCAATGCCGAAATCGCACATAGGTGGTTTTAGTTAGAAGACCTATCATCATTCATAGGCAACAACTAACCTAGGTAGCTGTACTATCTATGTGTACTATCTGTACTATCTACTATGTCTAAGTGACATCCGGGTCCGGAATACAAATACAATAAATACACAGGAAAATGTTGACAAATGCGTTTGATATGAATCAAAAACGGGTAAATTAGCATATATAAGTCTCAAAAATGGAGCAAACCCTCGTACATGTGTTTCTGGCTATTGATCTCGGCAGCGCGGTGCAGCCAAGTGTAAGAATGGGCAACATTTGTTTGCGGAAAACTACACATTACCCGGGGTTATCTACAGAAGATTTTAGTTAGGATTCATAGGCAACAATTAACCTGACCACTTTAGTAGCTATAGCTAATTGCGTGAAATTTGGGTATAAATATAAATACATAGGGAAATGTTGAAGAGTGCATTGGATATAAATTTAAAAAAAAGTGATTCAGCGACCATAACACTCAAAAAATGGGGCATAACCACGCACACGTGTTTCTGACTATTGGCCTCGTCAGCGCATTGCAGCCAAGTGCAAGAATGGACCACACTTGTTTGCCGAAAACTACACATATGCACGAAGTCACCAACAGGAGCTAACCGTATATTTGTGGTGTCACTTAGGAGACCTTAATTCATTGGAATCAACTAACCTGACCACAGAGTCATTACTTATTCTAGGAGTGCTGGACTGCTATTAGTTATACTCCTGATTGTTCATCATTTTCAAATATTTGTAGGCGGAAAGATACTATCATAACGTTGTTTACTATTCTCAAAATGAAAATTGGATGTTCATTGCGGATGCTAATGAGAATGGTACATTCTCTTTTACACTCATCAATCCTTCTTTGCATTTCAATATTTATTCCGGAGCATTGCATGAAATCGAGTCAACCAGAAACTGACCTACATAGGATATAAATGTATATGACTTGTATTTCGAGAAGTTTCCAAATTCTCAGGTTCCTGCTGAAACTATAACTTCGAGTTTTCCGAGAATAGCTCCTTCACGTAATAAATCTTACAAACTTTTCAATACATCCACCTGCATTTGGGAAGGACTAAGTGATAGATCGGTCGATCTGTCTTCGAAAATTACCTGAACGACTGGCATTAGAGCGATGACTTGTGTGAATTAAACATTTCCTTGACGAAGTTACCACCGTCTAGTTGAATAATGCGATGCCAAGGGTGAAAAAACTGCAGAATGTCTGTTGGGAATGTTTAACTTTATACGGGGTTCAACAAAAACTGGTACCAAACTGAATCTACTACTAATTTCTATCAATATCTAATTGTCAAAAATGGTTACGAGAAAATGAAATAGAAATGGGAATTGTATTGTTGTATTGTATTGTAAGTCGGCTGTACAGCTTGCTGGAAGAACGTTTCCCGCAAGTGGCCCTCGATAGAATATTTTCACCACCAAAGCTGGTGTTGCCCAAGGATCCACATTAACCATTCCATTTGGATTTCAGGACACCGGAAGCAGGATATTGCATAGATAGATAGATAGATAAATATTTATTGATCATACACCAATTTACATTGGATTGATTAGTTAAAACAGAACAATGTTAAAATAATAAAACAATAAAACACTTTAAAAACATTTTCAAACCAAGCAACACTGAAAGTAGGTACACAGTACACTGTTCACTGACAGTCCGAAATTAATTCTGAACTATAAAATGCAGTAGATAATAGATAACATTTCAATTGTGTTTTGAATCTGAACAGGTTTGGCTGATTCTTTAAGTCATTATGTAGCATGTTGAAAAAGTTTGATGCAGCAATTTTGGGGATTTTTATAGGTCGAGTAGTTAACAATTTCCAATTCGAATTGGTATCTTCGACGGGTTGGGTAGTGGTGGACATCCGTATTTTGAATGAAATGTTTTTATTAATGTAGGCAAATATTAATAATTTATACAAATAGATACTCGTGAATGTCAATATTATCTTTTTTCTTTGAAAACATATTTGCAAGATTCTCGAAAATCTAGGTGGAATATTAATTGTATGATTATTTTCTGTGCAATGAAGACTTAGCTGCTACCAGTAGCGAGACCATAAACTTCAATGAATTTCACTAGTTCGAACTTCCATTGTCTAATATGTAAAATGATTTGAAATCACCGTAACAACTGAAAAAAAAAGAATTGAAAATAAATAGCTGAAAAAAACAATTATATTAAGCAAAAATAATGAATACTATGAAATAATAGTGAAATGAAATACGTTAAAATTAAAACGATTGAACAAAAAATTAAGAAATACAAATAAATATCAATGAAAAAGGTTAAGAGATTCCAAGCCACGTTAGTTCACGACGTTTCGATTGTTGGTATCCACAATCGTCTTCGGGTGATAACTGGACTTATTC
>WOGN01007679.1:0-11705 GCA_015342105.1 Leptinotarsa texana | reverse complement strand
AGTACTTGGAACTATTCCTCCTTCACATAATTTTGATGAGATCATGCATTGCCCTAATTTCAGTACGGAACTGAAACCTCTTCAAAACCAGCCAAGATATATGTATATTATTCAGTCTCCTATCAAGGTTAATTCACAAATGATTGATCCACCTTCTTCTTTTTCAGTGCGGTCAGTGAACTCAGGTCATTCTTGCCCCCCAAATATGAGTTGAAGTCCTAGTAGAACTGGTTCCCTTCAAATAAAAGACCGTCATGAAGCAAGAGCCGAATCGATGCCGTTCTTCATTTGGAAGGATCGATCGCAGCTTGAGAAATGGTTCTTGTGAAGATTCTGTGAAACATGTTTTTCCTTACGAATCAGTAGATAGTTGTCCTCAAAATCTAGAGAAGAAAATTGGATTGGATAATTTAGGAAACACATGAATAGCATTTTACAAGTGTTGTTCATGACGAAGAATTTCAAGAACGTAGTTTTAATGATGAACGAGAACTGGAATGCTTCCTACTTATTCATCAAACTCAAACACCTGTTCATGCAGCTGCAGTTTCGTAAGAAGGTATCATATTTCCCTCCAGGCGATTTCCTGGAATCTTTGAAGTCCACTGGATACTTAGGACAAGAAGAGGATTGTTCCGAATTCTTGGAGTTCTTGTTGGATACTCATCGTGAGCAAAACAATAGCAAAATCAATACTTCTAACCGCTCTGGACTGAATGTTTCCGTACAGCCCATCTCGTCTTGTGTTTATAAATCTTTTGCTGGAAAAATCCTGACTTGTTTACTGAAAATGGAATTTTTAACAGGTGATGATCGATTGTATTGTCAAACATGCGACAAACTACCTGACTGTTATAAGGAAACGAGTATAGCTGAGGCACCAGTCAATCTAATGATAACATTGATTTTCAAACGAGACTCAACCTCTAACGAAAGCAAGAAACTCTTTGGAAGGTTCGAAATAGATGAACATTTCAACCTAGCAAACCACTATTATACTATTCACGCAGTCATTGTTTACTGTGGTTCTGGCGTTGAATTTGGTCATTAATACGCCTTGATCAAAGACGAAACGGACTAGTTTAAGTTTGACGATAGTCGTGTCACGAAGTGTTCCGGCGATGCATTGAATACATTAGAGCCTCTGGAGACACCCTACATTTTGTTTTATAAGAGAGAGGACATTGTTAGATCAACATTTCAAGATGATGTGGTTCTGCAGGTTTGTCCGGGTTTTCCTGCAGCTGAAAAACAAATGCGCCACTGGAATCAATGAAGGCGCCCTGGAGCGCTAATTAATTTTTATTGTTGTTTTTATTTTATTTTTATCGTTGTTTAATAAGTAAAAATTATAGAACATCGATTTTTTCCACAACATGATTGTTATCAAATACGTCAATTAGAGTTTTGGCAGAGATTTTATTGAAGTTTGCACATTAGATCAAGAATAGTTGAGTTCCAGGAATACGAAGTGGAACATTTGTGGCGCGAATCATAGTACAAGGTATGTGCTACGAATGACTTGGAAATGAATCGAAGATGAATATTACTTCCGCACTATACTAATTCATCGATTTCAAATTCTCTACACTGTGGTTCATAAGATGACGGTCCGGAACTTCTTTGATATATTCTGGGGGACAAATAATTTTTCACTGATTCAATTTTGGCTGACCCAAATGGTTCTCAAATGAGAACCATTCGAACGTGAACAAATAACAGAATAATACATAAGTTTGAACGTCTCCGCACTGGGCGTTTATAACTATAGAGATTATGTGTCCGTTGAATTAAAAATCACGTTGGAAAGTTACTGAAATATTTTGCAGTCATCAACAAGCATGAGACACATCGATGAGATATATTGAAGGTCATCATTGAAAATGATGTAGTGAACCAAGGGTAAATCCACGCGAAATCCCAGACTTCACGAAAAACCGGGTGAAATTAACGTAAAATTCAGGTGACTGATATCTATTCTGCAGTAAGCTGGCCATATGACGCAGTAGAATTTCACTGAAACCATACGTGGCTAATTCATCAATACACATTTCTATCAGGTAAAAATTTCTCATCGACTTTGACTTCAACACATATAAAGGGCTATTTAAATTCGTTTCTGTACATGGGCATCTCGTAAAAGATAAAAGATAGAGTGTCGGTTGAATTGTGACAAAGTGCTATTTAATGATATTGAAAAATCGAATATAGCTTTTAAGGTTCTGGAGATATACAGGAAAAACCAAAAAATCACAAATTATGTTTTTGCTCAGATCTTCATTATTCGCAGACATATTGAAAATCACTCCACATTTTGCTATTGGCACTTGATGTGGTCTATCAGAATATATTCATGAATATTCTACACAGGGTGTCATCTACCTTGGGCCACCCCCATCTTTGATATTTTAAATACGGAACTGTATTTTTTGTTGTAGTATTTGGAATGTAGAACTTCACTCCATACTGAGACTTTAAATTCAATTTTTTTTTTCGGAATGTTTCGGTAATATTCGATTATAATTGTGTGAATTATCCCCTTTTAAATCACGGCCCTGGAAATTGGCTGACTGAGTTGAGTAGAAACATAATAGCAACGTTCAAGTCTCCCTGAGTATCGTAGAGTTTTTCGAAAGTTTTTTTTTTCGATTTTAGGTACCTATTGACAGTTTTTCCAGTGCTCTGAGCGTTTTCTACAATGAACTTCGAATAAGAAAACCTTTTATGATTATTTGATACATATCTACATCAAAAATATGTTATATGTGTTTTAATAAGCAGAAAAAGAAATGATAGCAATAATAACATCCGAAACGAACACTGTAAAGTAATGAAAATTGAAATAAAATAATTTATATTACCCAAAAAAATACCTATTTGTCTCAAAATTGAAGGACTCCAATTCGAACATTTATTGCGTCATTGATTTTTGTGCGTATATAAATTACATTTCAATTTTCATTATAATTATAGTGTTCGTTTCGGATGTTATTATTGCTATCATTTCATTTTCCGCTCATCAAAATACATAAGTATAATATATTTATGTTTTCATGTAATCAGATGATTTCAGATAATCGTAGAAGGTTTTCTTATTCGAAGTTCATTGTAGAAAATGCTTAGAGCAATGGAAATATGAAAAAATATGAATAGGTACCTGAAAATGGAAAACAAAACTCTCTAAAAACTCTACGGTACACAGGAAAACGTGATAGTTGCTATTGTGTTTATATTTAACTCACTTAACCAATTTCCAATACCGCAATTTAAAAGGGAATAATTCACCCAATTATAATTAAATATCACCGAAACATCCAGAAATATAAAATAAAATTTGATTTCACAGTATGAAGTGAACGTCTACTATTCAAAGACTATAACAAAAAATACAGGTTCGTATTCAAAAATTCAAAGATGGAGGTGGCCCAAGTCAAATGACACCCTGTATAAAAGATTCATGGACATATTCTAATAGCCCACATAGAGTGCCAATGGCAAAATGTGGACAGATTTTTAATATATCTGCGAATAAAAAAGATATGGGCAAAAAAATAATTAGTGATTTTTTGTTTTTTTCTGAACCATAATAGCTGTATTCGATTTTTGACATCATTGAATAGGTCTCTAACATACGCAACTTTGCCATAAATCAACCGACACTCTGTCTCTTATCGTTTACGAGATCCCCATGTACAGAAACGTATTTGAATAGCCCTGTATAAACCAAATAGAAACCAGTATAACTTCCAATCCCAAGAAAATATAGCAGTTTGTGAAGTCGAAAAAGGGCGGTCACTCCACAATCATTGCTATACAGAATTCAAATAAAAGCATTGAAACAGACGGGCAGAAGATATGAGACGTTTCAAGAGGTATTCGCTTCTTCATTCGACCCAGAGTAGAATCCAGTTCATTTTTGATATTGGTTGGGCTGAGGCCTCTCAAATAAAAGTATTGTACCACATAACGATGATCTTTTTTTTCACAATTTCACCAAAAACGATTGCTATTGATGGCTGCCAAACAAATACTGAACAATGGAGCGTCTTCAAACTTGAAACACATACTTGAAGATTGCGTACAAGTCAGGCCGGGTACTTATGTAAGCACCCTCGTATGTTACAACTGTGACAAACCATCTGCAATAGTTGAATGTATATTTATTTGTCTCAAACAAACTCCTCGATTTGTCATAATCTGATAAATCCTGAAGATATAGATGAAATATAAAAAAATTTAGAAAATAACCTGTCAATGATGTATGAACATTTTTGGAAAAAATGATGTACATGGAATCGCAATTCTAATTATCATTCATGACATTGACAGAATAAATGAATGAGCTCGTTGAGAAACGACGAGTGAATGTACCGAGAACGATATTTCGAACAAGGTAATCCGTCAGAAAATCTCGTATTCCTGTGAATAGTGAAAAGATGTTTTATTGCTCAAAAACGTCGAGCTTTTCATAATATTCGCATCTAAATATCGTGTTCCTTTATGAATCCGCAGGATTACATTCACATCCGGATGATACGGAGGCCGAACGCATACATCTGAAATTATATCAGGATTCGGGTCAGGAAGTAGTAATTTATCAAGCACGTATGTCAGTTTGAATGGTGTCGACGTTTTCATAAGCAAGAGTGAATATATTGAAACCAACTGTTAAGAGTTTCTCAAAAGAACTCAAAATGATTTTGCCTCAGCTGAATTTTGGAAGAAATTGGCAAAAAATCATATGATAATTTCAGTAACTGTTGGAACATTATCTATCATTCGAGAAAGAAATTGTGACAACAGATCGCCACCATTCTATAAGAACATCAAGGGACAATCAGCACCACACAATTTCAATTTAGTGAAAATCTCACAATGAAGTGTTCTATTGAAAAAAATCTTACAATTTCTGCATATCTCCTCTTTTGTGAATCGTTATTCGTCATCGATTCTAATATTCAAGAAATGCCTTACGTTAAAAAGTAACATTTTTCCCTGAGTCTTTCTTCGGAGTGTTGCTTTTTTCTTCGTAGTTATTTACTATAGCATGTTTTAATTTGTTAATGAATTATAGTATTCATTAATTTTGTCAATACATAAAATAGATTAGGAAATACTGTACGAAGAAGTACATTTCGGACACAAACTGAAAGAAAAAGCTTTCTCAAAACAACTACTTTCATATGAATTTCATTGAATTACATGAAGCAAAAATTTGTTTCAAAATCACTGCTTTCATGTGACTATAGATTAGGTTAGATTAGGCCCTCCACCCCAACCTGCTGGGGTTTATTGTGGCTCACACATATTCACACTCGACCAAATAAACCCAGCTTCTTAATGAAACCGATTAGTTTGTATGGTAAGTGGTCTTTCAGGTCAAATGCTAAGAGTACGACTCTGCCGAACTCTAAAAGGCAAATTCGGTCCCCAAAGGGGTAGGCTCAAAGTTTCACCGTTAATGAGGTAGCCGGATAGTCAAGGTGCAAGATTCCCACATTGATACCATATGAGGGTTTTTGCACGTCAGCTGCACCTGACGATGCCTTAGATTCACCCTTTTTTGTCTCTGGTTTTGGTGAGTCATCGCTTGAGCGCAAACGTTTGCTACCTTGCTCATGTTGGGTTTGTTTCTCTACCTGAGAAAGATTCGACGTACGCAGGTCAAGAATTTGGTGCAAGGCGGTTTCATAAGGTATCCCGCACTTGAGGAGACGACTCAGTAGTTTCCTGGCTGCACCACCAACCCTTTGTTTTAGATTCAGTTATTGGTTCAGTTGGAGTCGTAAGCTCGAAATGCATCTCATATGTAGACTCGCTCCTGATCTAAATTTACAGGAAGGTTAGTTGGAGTCGTTAGCTCGACATCTACCTCTTCTGTAGACTCAGAGTCAGAAAAAATTTTCAAGTTTACTATGTCCATAAAAGTCCCAGGATTAGCTAGGGAAAGAAGGTCACGGCGGAGCCCCGCATTACCGTGATGAATTGATGCTTAGACGAGAGGTATATCGGTACCTCTGAGGTTCCGTAAAGACAGCTGATAGGCTCAGTGTCATTCATCCTCTTGGCACGGATACACACACCTTAGGATTAAGACATGGATGATATGCCATTCAGTTAGGGAATAACAGAACCACAAGATTTTCTGTCATTCCCGTATCCAGCGGGGCTACGTGGAATCAGGCATGCACAGTGGTTCAGGCAGTGAAAGATGAAAAAGGACAGCCAGCCCGCCTTGATATGATATAATCAAAGTAGTTTTTGGAAAAGAAATAAAAGTAGTTGTAATTCAATGTTTAATTGGGAGTAGAGTTTCGAGAGAGAGGGCTTTTTCTTTAGTTTGTTTCTGAAAGCTACTTCTTCGCATGATCAACACTTCTTCACATAGAGTAAATATTTTAAAATGTGTTGCTACCTTCCTTTCTGTGTAAGATTACTGAATTTTTTTCGTATGTAGATGTTCAAACTTTTCTCCCAAAGAATTATTCTCTCCTTAAAATATACCCCTTCCAATTCGCCTAAAATATATGATTGGATATTTTTTTCTCAAAATGACTGACACTAACTATAGGCAGATGAATTTTGGTTTATCAACCATAGACTAAAAACAAATATACAGGGCTATTCAAATTCGTTTCTGTACATGGGGATTTCGTAAACGATAAGAGTGTTGATTTAATTGTGAAGAAGTTGCGTATTTCAGAGACCTGTTAAATGATGTGAAAGAATTGGATAAAGCTCTTCTGGTTCTGGAGATATACAGGAAAAACCAAAAAATCCCTTATCTTCTTTATTCGCAGACATATTGAAAATTTGTCCACATTTTGCCATTGGCACTTGATGTCTGCTATCAGAATATGTCCATGAATCTTCTATACAGGATGTTATCTAGCTTCAAGAGGAAGATTAAACCTCTTGAAGATGATCACTTGATGATCGAAACACCTGTCAAAGTGTTGAAAATAACGATTTGGTGTTGAGAAAAAACTCCATTGATATTCATTATCACACCAAATGTTCCAAACAATGCATAACAGGTATCTAAAATAGTTAACAGAAGTGTTTCTCCATCAAGTAAAAAGGATACACCGAGAAACTTGCATACTCCAGGGTGCAAGAGGAATAGATTTCATGTTTCCAAGTGATCCTCGAAAATTTCACTACGAAACTGCCTGTATAACATTGTCTGGCGCTCAGAAATGAAAACAGGTTTTTTTTTATCTGAGATAAGATACAAGAATTGCAAGAATGGCACTTCGAGTGATGTATGCGTCGAAAAGAGTGTTGAAGTTCTTGGATTTGGAATGAATTTCAGAATCAGGCCGAAAGGAGAACCTGATAAAGACAAAAATACATTTTTCATCTATGAACTGTCAACCAAAGTGAATGAAAGTCGTAAATTTATTCATATTGCAGGTATTAGAGACAGTATCAAACCGTGCTGAATGGTATATTTTTATTCCACCATTAACGAAACAAATTAACTCCATAACTCTCCCTGGAGCGTCGAAACTCCAGAGTATGACTGGAAATATTCTGTCGGCAAGGACGAATTAAATTCCGCGGAAATATCCTGCATTGCGCCGCTGTTGCGGTGGAAATCTCCTCGTCCCCAAACTTTTGATTTATGAACCGATTGGCTTCTACTCATTGGAGGTGTCTACACGGCTAAGTGGTATAATGTTCCTGGATTTTTTTAATCTGCAGTTTTTCTATCGTGGAATTTCCCTCGCGACTGGAAAAGATTACGCTAGATCATAAAAGGTATTCGGTAGTTCCAGGAAGATGTGACACTAAAATTAAATTAAAAATTTGATGATTTACTGCACAGTCAGATGGCTGGCAATCTTGAATTTCGTTTTATAGCTTTCCGCCTGAGACAAGAAATTCCACTATTTTATCTTCATCGTCTATGTTGAGTCAGGGACACTGTCTACATAAATCTTCCTAATTAGATATGAAAGTGTCATTTTCTATTCAATAGTTTTCGGAAAATTCTCTTATTTTTATCCTATTAAGGTAATAAATGAAATTTCAGTTGAATAACACATGAAAATTTTCATTTATTCGTATTTAAGTAGAGTTAGCGCCCGTTTGATACCCATATACAGTGCATTCCATATGTAACTTTTGATAAATGATTTGCAGAAAAATAAATAAAAATATGTCCACAATCATACAGAAAGCCAAATTTTGGAATATTCGTTCTAGAGACAAATATAAAAGCAATAAATTAGAAAAAGAAATTTTTCATCAATTCCTTAATCATAATCCGATGAATTGACAATGGAAAGAAACAAATTTCCTAAAGTAAATGTTCAAACATATTTTCACCAACTTCCGTAAAATGGTACAAACAAGCTTCTATTGCGCCCTCACATGGTTGAGATTCGAGGGAGTTATCTGCAATGTCTCATGATAACCTCTTTCAAATCTTCTGACGTTAATTCTATCTCATACACTTCAGACTTCAAATGACCCCATAGGAAAAAATCTACAGGAGTGAGATCCAAAGACCTTGGTGACCATTCTGTGGGATCTCTTCTGCCAATCCAGCGACCATGAAAATGATCATCCAAGAATTGTCGCACTGGAGCTGCATAATGAGGAGGTGCACCATCCCGCTGGAAACTATTCTGCTTTCGAATGAATTTATATCCTCCTCAAGTGCCCTATTGATGCACGGTTTTATTCGATTCTTCAACATATCCAAATATTCATCACTAGTCGAATTATCATCGATAAAAAATGTCCTATGACGTGGTCACCTGAACTCTCTTCCGAAACATTCAGTTTTTAAGGTCGTTGGGTATGAACTTGAGGGTATAATTGAGAATACGTATTACTCCAATATCAACAATTATGCCGATTCACCTCTTCATTCAAACTAAACGGACATTTATCCGAAAAACACATTTTATAAACGAAATTCGGATGCAAGATGATCCGTTCAGTTAGACTTTCACAAAATTCAAGGAATCATCCCCGTTCAATTCATGAACTAGTCTAATCTTATGTTGATGACATTTGTACTTATGAAGGATTTCGAAAACATTCGTACGACTGATTCCTGATTCTGGAGATGACTTAGTAAGAGATTACGAATTTTCTAACTTGTCGAAAAACTGCAGTACAAATAGCTTCATCGTTGACTACTTCTGAACGGTTATACTTTTTATTGTTAACAAATCCAGTTTCCATGAATTTTTTCATAAATTCCGGTCCGGAACGAATTTGTGTTGTACATTTCTTCCTCCATGATTATCATTGAACATATAGCACTTTTTCCATTCTCACTATTTTATTCCATTTTCGAAGTGTATAAACCATTGCTTCTCAAAAATTCACGAACACAGAAACACCGATTGTAACTCCACCTGGTGAAAATGATTTTCAATTTTTATTTTTCAGCTTCTATCAATATTTAAATTTTTATTTGTTTGGTTGTTGTTTGTATGTTGTTTCTCTGTAATTTCAGTTTTTTGTTTATCAAAATTGTCATTTTCGGTTGATCTCATTACTTTTTTGATTGTTTTTTTCAGGGTTTTCAAATCAATTTATATTATATTAGACAATGGAAGTTCGAACTGATGAAATTCAGATTGTACAGGGTGTCTCGTTTCAAACTCAAATCATTTTCATCTTTCAAATAATGTATTCTACTTTGTTGAAAGCTGCACAATTGATCCATTAAAAAAAATGGTCACATGCTCTGGGGTGCGATAGAGAAAGTTAGATCGAATGGGAATATGTCAAAATGGGTTCACCTGTATATTATTGTAAGGGTGTTTTCAACGTTTTACTGAAAATCATTGTTCCAAAGGTTATTCAGGGTGGCTCATTTTCAACTCAAATAATTTGTAGCTTCCGAACCATATGCTTCAGACCATATGTTTCATACTTTCATGAAATCTGCCCATCATGCAGCATTTGATAATGCGAAACAATATCAGGTGATCCTTTAAAAAAATTGGTGACATGCTCTTAGGGGTGCGATAGGGGAAGTAACATCAAATGTGAATATGTAAAAATGTGTCCCCCTGTATACTACAGTTGACGCGTTTTTTATTTTTCTGCAAATCATTGTACCATAAGTCATTTAGGATTGCTTGTTTTGAATGGAATGCCCTGTATACATGAAAGTTGACGGATAGAAAATCAAGAACAAAGATGATATCTCAAAAAATTAATAATCAAGGATCGGAGATCGGAGCTGAAGAAAAAATTACAATTTTTTTGATAACTCAGTAATTTGCGCTTGTGAAGATTTCCTATTATTTTGTGCCTCTTATTTTAGAAATCCCATTCCTTTTTTTGTAAACTTGGCAAATTCGAAAAAATTAATCTTGATGGTATAATTGAAAAATCTTATTTGGACGCCATCTATAGAAGTTTCTGGGAATACTGTATATATCTTTCTGGCACTTGTCATAGTTATACTGTGATAGAAGACACTGGAAGCACACCAATAAAACAAGAAATACAGTTCACTTGGGAGTTTCAATAGGGTGTTGCTTCCCCAATCAATCAATGAATACAAAAATACTGAATCAGTATCGAAAATAAATGGTCACTATATAAAGAAATCGTGGTGTCAATGTTCCGGAATTTTCTACTCTTCACAAGTATGGCCTCAATAGGAATAATAACAAAATACAGGGTCTAACTATAGGGTTCAATGCACTAATCCTGGCAACTCCTAACCAAAATCCTATTTCCAGAAACCATCAAGAAATCCCAAGGCTGTTGTTTTACGATCCTCCAAATAGACTCCTTTGATTCTTGAGATCCGGGACTGCGACAGTCTCCAGTAGACACCTCAAACTTATTTCCACAGTGCAGCTAGTCACGTCCAAGATGATATCTTAGTTGTTTCCAATTTATTCAGTTTATTTTTATTTTTATGCTATTAATGGTTCTTGTTCTTCAATTATTTCGTGTTCTATTTATGCTTATTATAATTTTGCAATTTTCCGATTCTACGATTGTTCATTACGCTGTGATCTCATTGATTTTGCCTAGCAGAACTATGACGCAAAACAACTGTTACTATTAGTTCTAATTGACAATTTCAAAACACGATTTCACATAATCCACTTTCAGCTTCATATATATGAAGCCAGACCCTTTTAAAGCTCCATTCTTCACCCATAAAATCGGTATTGGTTCAAAGTTCAAGACATTCTACCACCTGTTACATTAGACATATACTCAAAGCCATTGATTTGAAGAATGACACTATCGACCTCACTTCTCTCTATACTTCACACTACACTATAGAAATGAACTCTATGACGGAACAAATGAATAGGACTACTAGTTGATGTCTACCTTACCTAACCTAACCCTCACATGATTGCTCAGAAAAATCCCATACCTGCGAAAATATGATATAGGAATTCAAATAGTGGGTAGGTTACAATCTACAAAGTAAAATTGCCAAAAAGGGTGCTTTGTTTAGATTGAGTCCCCAACAATATGAAATGAAATGTAGACCCCATGCAATAACTTCTCTTTGTGTTTCCACAAGGTGAAAGTGTGAGGTGATTTCTGCGGCCTCATATAAGCTTTTTGCTGAACGGGTTCTAACTCTGTGATCACCTCGTTCAGTATCGAAAACTAAACCGAGTTCATCGGCTGCTCGGACAGCTGCCCTGAAGAGGAATGCTTCAATTCCTGATCTCTCGTGGTCGCGAACAACGCAG
>WOGN01007678.1:0-11705 GCA_015342105.1 Leptinotarsa texana | reverse complement strand
CTTCAACTGTACTTGGTATATTTTTTTAATTAACGCGGGCTTCCGATACGCTGAACCCAAACATACTCGGAAAGAAATTGAAACGGTTAGGATTGCGGGGCCCTATTGAAGACTGGATAATTTCCTATGTAACGAAAGTCAATTATTTGTTAAAATTGAAAAAGATCTCTCAAGCCAATATAATGTAGGTACTGGAACCCCTGGAGGGAGTATGTTAGGACCACTCTAATTCCTGTTGTAGATAAATGACCTACCTGATTTCATCGAAGGGGAAAAGGTGTTTATGTATGCAGACTATATGACAATAATAGTGACGGGCTCCTCGCTGAGTACTCTCAATGTGAAAGTGACCTCATTAGTGAATCAATTCTATGAATGGTGTACAAGAAACCATCCTGTGGTGAACCTACAAAAAACTATGTTCATTCAATTCAACAGTGCACGCAGTGATAAACCAAACCTTGTCAATCTGAATATGAACAACAATCAACATGAATTATCAACTTCAACAAAATTCTTAGGCATACATCTCGATAATAACATAACGTGGATCGAACAAATAGATAATACAGGTAACAAACTAAAAAAATCTCTTCATGAATTATCTCTCCTGAAAGTATATTAGGCCGTACTCTAATCGACCTTATCATTCAACATAATCAGTTGGGGCCTTACAACTGAGGACTAGAGTCTTCGTTCTCCAAAAGCGCGTAATAAGAATTATATATAATATGAAACCTTTTGACTCATGTCGAGAAGTATTCAAACAAAAGGGTATATTGACATTTCCCTGAATATACATTTCAATATATTACGGTATATACATACTAATAAAGATGCTATGCTAGAAATGGTGACAGACACAGGTATGAAACAAGAAACAAAGATAACCTTCCCATCGAAAAATTCAACCACACATATTATAAAAATTCCCCACAACATAATAGACTTACACTATACAATTAGATATCAAATAAAGTAAAAGAATTATCGCACCTTCTCGCATTAAAAAAATGCTGACAATGAATAGCTTTCTAGAGCCTTGAAGAATTTGTGAACTATTGCAAAAATACCTTATTTATTTTAAAGTATGTCCCTGTATGAATATTGTACTTTCAAAATAATTTATTGAATTTCTAATTTTTCAAAAGTTTATTTGCATTACATCAATAATGTGCTACTAAATGTAATATGACTTGCTATATCCAAGCACTGCTTGGCTACAAATGGTTAATAAAGAATCTGAATCTGAATGTTTGGTACATTTTCTTGATGTCCTCTCAATATGACTCTACTGTGATGATTTGGCACGGTTGCAGAAAGTTATAGTGGATCACACCAGCCGCTGACCACCATACAACAACCATGGTGTTATTTTTAAGTGGGTTTTTACCTTTAGGAAGTATCTGGATGGCTCATTAGGGCCCGACCACTGTACTGACATCATCTGTTGTCGTAAAGGATTCACTCTTTATCACACGTGACGATCCATCCAAAAAGGATAGCTTTGGTTGTGCGAAAGTAAATAAGAACAGACCTCCTCCTCCCTCACTCCACCTTCAACAGCAATGTCACCTTCTGCGGTGATCGCCAAGTGCTACGCCTTGAGTTACCACCGTGAGATACCTCAAGGTTTCTGTTGATCGTTCAAATCATGGACACGCACTTCTCGAGTTTTTTGACCTTTTCAATACGTTTTCAACCATCAAAAACCGCATGGGTGCTGACGCTCAGTTCTTCTGCCATCCCACTCATCGTTTGTGATGGATCAGTCTCCACTAGGGACCTCAAATCCTCGACCTGAATTACTATAGGTCGACCAATTTGGAGCACATTGTCGACGCTAAAATCTTCGGAACGAAATCTGTATAGATAGCAGTATTCAGCAGCAATTCCTGGGGTGTTGCGTATGACATTGAAATCATGCACTATTGTATATCTCAAGTTATTTTATTGACAACTGGTGTCACATAAAGATATCCCCAATAGGAATTAGCCAGAGGTTTTATTAATATTACTGGAGTGGAGTTCTGTCCTAATACCAACCATTATTTTTAACACTTCAACACGTGTTGAAAGGTATTGAAGATAACGGTTTGGTGTTGGGATAGAACTTCAGTATTATTCATAAATCCTCTAGATTATTCCTCTACTACTACACCAGAGGTTCCAAACAGTGCATCACAAGAAAAGAATTCATGTCTGGAGGTATAAGTGGCCATGTTTGAGGTCATCTACGAACTATCCACTACTGACCAGAAGTATCAGTGAGATTCACGAGCGATTACATTCAAATCAGCAGGTCTCCCGTCGTGCATAATACACATATTTCATCTAATTAGCATAAGTAAATCCTTTAATAATTCTGGCAATGTATCTTCCAGAAATGGTCTATACATCACACCATTGTGTTGGAAAGAAAGGGATTGCAGCTATATGAGATGCTCACCAAAAATTTCCTCTTGGACAGTCACCAAAAACTCCTGCTGAAATACACTTTCTATAGTAGCATGGGCATTCTCGTGGGCCCAGAAATGATTGTTATGATGACATTTCTTTCTTCAGGCTACTTGTTGAATAGTTGCTTCCTCAAATTGTGTTGTCATTATTTTTTCGGTCTACCAGGACGCTCAGCCTCTTTTGTTGGAGATCCAGTTTCTGGTGAGGAATGTTTCTGTTGGAATATCTCTGCTTGGATATCTTCCTCGATAGAGTTGACGGGAACATTTCACAATCTGTTAAAAAAAAAATCTGTTCAAAATCTGTTTTTCCGTTAATCAGCTGCCGCCCCCATACGAAATACAACTCTCAGAAGTTGATGAACTTGTGCGAGCTAAGGACTAACGAGGTCTTACCTTTTAACGTGTGATTCCTAACACAATAGTATTTCACAATACTAGTGGAATAATCAGCATTCTCTCATCGTTGGTATTATTTTTCAATCATACCAAAAAAATTAAAGGAGAACCTAGAAATATCTTGAAGAGATCAGGAATTTCATAACATACACCTCACGATTTGATCTTCACAAACTATCGGTTTTTCTGAATACCTTGTAGTACTAGTTCTTGTTGAATCCTTATTACATTCGCCGTAAATCACCAATAAATTGAAGAAATCGTGATAATTATGACCAACACGAGCCATATTGTACCTTTTGAGAGTACGAATCTAACAATAAACAACTTTGTTTCATTTTTCACCAAACAGGGTGTTGAGGAAGGAACAGCAGCCTACCAGAAATATCAACATTTCGGGCAAGTATGTAAAATTAGGTAGTTAATATAATGGAATATCTTCAAAATTGTAGTTTTCAGTATAGGGAAGTGTATTATAATTTGGGCTTATTCTCATAATGGAATTGAACCTTGAAGAAAAAAGTGGTTTTTATTTAAAAAAGTAGAGATTTTTCATTTTTTTATTTCACTTATTGGACCCACTATATTAAGCACCCTGTGAATTCTTCAGTAGATGTGAAAATGGTACGTGATCCGTTCAACCCTCAATGTTCAAGATTCACCCACTGCATTTTTTTCAAATGTTATTTTACATAAAAATGACGTATGTTCGAGAGGAAATTGTAAAAAAAGAAATTCTGTTAAAATCTGTTATTTCCGTTAACCAGCTGTCGCATCCCTACGAACGACAATTATCAGAAGTTTAATATTGTGCGAGCTAAGGATTAACGAGGTCTTACTTTTTAATGTGTGATTCCTAACAAGGAGAAGCTTTCATTCAAATTTATGAATGAGAAGCTTGCCACAGATACAAAATAAGTATTCTTGCGCGGAAAGATTGGGAATATGTCACAGGGTAACCTAGATGAAAAAATTAAACCAGTTATTGTTTTGGTTCAGTGCAACCCTTTTTTGATGTTTGTTCAATCTGATAAAAACATCAAACTTGTAGGAAAACAGTGGCGTTCAATGATTTTTAGTATAGATATCAATCAGGTGACTCTCTGAGACGCCACTGGAATAATTATACGTAATATAATATCTTGAAAAGTAGTCTCTTGTTATCGGCAGAAGGCTTTGAAGTTTTAATAAAAGAACAATATTTTACTCGAAAACGAAGCAAGTTAGGACACACGTTCCTATGAACTTTTTTTCATGAAATACGGCTAATAATCATCACCGGAATTTAATGACATTATTCAAAATACATCCTGTATAGGAAAGTGTTCGATTACAGAACCGTAATAATAAAGTTTGGTCTCTCTCTCTTTGAGTTTCGACAACATTCTGTATCATCCATAATGCATCATCTACAAAATTGATTACGAAGTTGAACTATCAAAATTATTATGCAATGCAAGCTCACTTGTTAATCTGTTTTCAAAATCCATTTTTGGCTAAATTTAGCTTAAAAGAACAATTATTTAACTCCTCAACAATGAAAGCGAAAACATTTTTTTCGTAATCAGTGATGCCAACTATGATGTTAACCTTGAAAACGTAAAATGGAGAGATTCATCACCAAAAAGCGGTTCCATATATTAATGAAGTTTTTATAAGAAAAATGTTGATCACTAACCTGAAAACTATTAAAGGAGGTGGAATGAAATGGGAAGGTGATTTGTTGAAAAAACATGGTTTGTATTGTTTATAAAGAGAGATGAAAAATTGCAATAGTCTGAATTTTCTCTCGGATTCCTAATTTACAATCTGCATATCGAAATATATAAATAAATCCAATTTCAGAGACAAATCGGAGCCTATACAAAATTTTAACGAAATTTCTGAAATTATAGGGAGTGTTTAGAGATCTCTACTGAATTTTCTTTAAAAAAATACTTTTCTTTGTATTTATTTGAAGGTGGCTGATAATGTTTCATAGTGAATTTCAAAAGTTCGGACTTCCAGAACCTGATATGGAATTACAATAAAATAAAATACAAGAAACAACTGAAAACTGAACAATTGAAAAGAAATGAAAATTAAAATATTTCAAGCCAAGTTACTTCACGACGTTTCGATTGTCAATATCCACAATCGTTTTCGAGTGATGAATGCTAATAACAATTAAAAACTTAAATGAGACTACAATAAAATATAAGCAACAAACTATTTTATCAAATATGTGAATGAATGAATGTCATCAATGACATAAGTAGATCAAACTGATTCCGTGACATAAAAATCATAATTTATGAATGACTTGTGAGGTTTTTTCTCATAATATTATCCATATTGGTACTGAAGAGCCCCAAGGCAAGTGTCTTATGGCGAAACATCGATGTCTATCAGTTAGAATTACAGTGTTCCATATAAGCGAAATTTTATTATTCATTCAGTATATTGTGTGGAAAACATGTGAACGATATCTGTTGTAAATCCATAACAAATTTTCGAAATACAAACTGAGTAAAAAAATGTTTTTGTATAATGCAGTATTCATATGAAAGTATTTGTTTCGAAGGAATTTTTCTTTCGTGAAATTCAATGTTTATAAGAAAGTAGCTGTTTCAGAAGGGCTTTTTCTTTCAGTTTGTCTCTGAAAGTTACTTCTTTTCATGATATACACATCTACGTATAGAGTTACTTCTTTAAAAATGGATTGCTTCCTTCCTTTCTTTAGAAGATTCCCACATTTTTTTGTATCAAGATAGAGTAGTAGAAAGCCAAAATCTTTCATTCCTGAAAATTGATATTTGAACAATTAGAACGAAATAAAAATTTAAAGATTTCGAACCAAGTTACTTCATGACGATTGTTAGTATTCACAATTGTCTTCATTTCCAGTCACCACTCGAAGAAACAATTTGGTTTGAAATCTTTTGATTTTTATTTTTTTTTTTGTAATTGTTATCTGTACTTTGTTTTGCTGTTATTTCATTTCATGTTTTTTTTTAATTGATATAATTTTCATTTTCAGCTATCCATTTTGAATTCATTGACTCCATCAGGGATTTCAAATCATTCTATTTCTTATTAGACAATGGAAATCCAGACTAATGAAATTCACTGTGTTGAGGAATTTTCGTTAAAAAATTATTTTGTAATATATATATTTTTCCCTTTTATGACACTACTCTGGTAAAATTCCGCAGTTTTATGTATTGCATTTTGCATTTGTGTGATTCTCGAGGATGAATGAGTTTCCAGTTTATTCCATTCTTGCAATCAAACTTCTAGTGCATCTCAAAAATGATTCTGAAGAGAAATCTTCACAATTACCTCCTATTGCAAGGTGATAAAAACCTTTATCAATCTCCCATACGTAGATGTCAACACTTACTTCCGTTAAGCATCTGAAGCATCCTCGACCGAATTTCCCGATTACAGTCACTCCGAAATATCCTTTGTTCTTCTGCCCAATCTTTTCAGATGAGCAGCAGTCGGTAATGATATTTGGAGGCATCTGTTGAATCAAATTCACGACTGACGGCACACCTCTATGGCAACCTTTCACCTCCGGGGATCACCTAGGTGACTACACAATGAGTCTCAAACACCCCCAAGTCGCAATTATACGCCGACGGCCAGAGGCATCCTCGGAATTTTTCCAAGGGAGTGTGACTCACTTCTATAAATACATTCTGAACGTTGTATGGTTCTATTCACTGATAGTTTTCCATATCTAAGTCGCATTATGACAGTAACGGTTGAATTACGATAAAGTATTCAATCGGTGAAACTCACATGTATCTGAGCCAAAAATTTAAGTTTCTTTCATTAAATTTATCAGCTTTCATTGAATCTTTACCATAATGGGAAAATAAATCGAACTTCAAATTACAGAAAACGATACTTTTGTAGCACACTTTTTCCTCGTTTCGTGCTTTGACAACTGACAACTTTAAAGTTCAAACTAACTTCACAATTATTTTATAAACTACATTTACGATTTGATCTCCACATGCTTTAGTTTTAAAAAATATCGCGACATATTTCAAAGATAAGATTTTCTCGTAGAAGATGATTTTAATATGTTGAACTGGTTTTATTATTGACGTAGCTCATATGTTGATCCTTGATACGATTCCTAAGTGTTCTGCCAGTTCGACCAATATATCACTTTAGGGCACATTCCACACTTTAATTTACATATTCTTGATCTTTCCAATTTGGATGTTTTGTTTTCATTATTTTTGACTAACTTTCTCAGCGTATTACATTTTCTATATGCAATTTTAATATTGTTTATTTAAAAATGAAGCCACTTTTTCTGTTATTCTGATTATCAAACTCATCAATAGAAGAAACATCCTAAATCGCTTTTGCGTAGACTTTTTTGGAAAATATTTTGTCTATTAATTCAGCTTTAACTCCGTTGTTTACTACAATTTGCTCGATAATATTGAATTCTTCATTGAAATTATCTATTAAAAAGGAAACATAGACTAATATGTGAATTATGCTATTATAAGATGCTACTTTGTGGTGATGTGGATGGGCAAAATGGACATCCGTAAGGGAAGATTTGTGATGAATTGAAATATCATGTTTGTTTCTCATTGTACTAATTGTTAAGTCTGAAAAATTGATTGAGTTTGAGGTTTCTGCTTCTAATTCATTAGTAAATTTAATGTTTTCATGAATTTTGTTAATATCCCTATCATGAAAATATTAAATTCACTATTGAAGTAGATGCAGACAACTCAAACACAATCAATATCTTAAACTCAACAATTAATAGGATAAAGAGCAAACATTATTTTTCAATTTATCACAAACTTCATACGGATATCACTATACATTATGATTTTACTCTCAAAGTACGAGTTTCGTGTCTGATATGGTGGTGGACGGACGTGCTGACAGCGATCGTCCACAAGGAAGGTACGCGGACGCCATGTTGGAGATGAAACTCAATTTTGTGTTGTGAATGTCCGCCGTCGTAGAACGTGCCAGCATTAAATAATTATTGTTGTGAAAAGTCTATAAAGTATTAATAATTTGGGAAGAAATAAAATGGGATGCAGTATTGCGTAAAGCAAAACTTCTGCACTCCCAGGACAAAGTTTTTATTATAGTTTTTTATACTATAGTAAAAGGAGTACTGGTCATTATAGCGCCATATGGAAGCTGGGACCAAAATTAAGAAGAAGAAGAAGAAAAACTAAAAGTAAAACCTTATAGTAGAATGATTCACAGATCAGTCAATGTTTCTCTTTCAATAGATAATTTCAATAATGAACTCAATATCATCAAGCAAATTGCATACAGAACAGGTGATAAGTTGAGAAAGTTAGTTAATGATAATAATAAAGACAAAACAGCCAATTTCGAGAAATCAGGTGCGTAAATTAAAGTGTGGAACGTCTCATAAGGTGATATATTGATCAAACTGGCGAAATACTTAGGAATCGTAACCAGAATCATCATATGAGCTATATTAATAATAAAACCAGTTCAACATATTCAAATCATCTTCTCTAGAAGAAAGTCATATCTTTAACGAAGATTTCGAAATTTGACACATAGGAAATAAAGGTTTATAGATCAAGAATATATTGGGGGAAACCCTTCCTTCATGTTATTTCTTTGTGAAATGATTGAATTGAGAGTCCCGAGGTGTTGAGATGGACATTGGGAAAGCCTTTGACCTTGTCTGAGAGGGTTGGTTTACAGAGTAAACTTCCATGTCAGTTTCATGTCGCTTTTTTAAAAGACCATTCCATAACAATCGATAATGTACTTTCGGATACGTTGTCCACCAACGTTGGTATTTTCCAGGAATTCATATTCTCTCCCCAACTCATTCGCTATTTCACATCAGAAACCTTTTGACTGACGCCACAGATGCAATATTTTTCTTTCCTAATGACAGCACACTTGTCTCATATCTCTTAAGCTTATGGTCCAAATTCAAAATCTTGTTTATGAGTTCCATATTTACGAAAAAGTTATGATATTTGGAACATGGTTTCCTGAAAATCGGTGAACTATACGTCAACCAAGTCACTGGCAAATATTTCAAGGTGACCAAATGTCAATACTGTCAAAATTAATACAAGAGTGAAAAATCAAACTTAGACAAAGAGCAAATAGTAGAATGATACCTATCTTCACCTGTATAATATTCGTATATTCTTCAGTGAACCAATCAACGATTACAATAAAGTTACGTATTTGGGGTACTGAGCTCGAATAAAAAGATTTTTGAACCTAAAAATTATCAGTGCTTTTTCAATATCGTTTTGTTCATACGAAGTTAGAAGTACTCCTCGAAAACTTTGACATAACCCCAACTGCTGATTCAAAATTTCCCTAATCGAAAATACATGATATATTATCATAAAATCTAAAATCAATTATCATGTGAGAAAATTGATGAACCATAAGGTATTGAAAGAAAGGTATTTACTAACTTGTTTGACGTTAAATAAACATAGTAATCTGAATATTTAATGGAAGTTGTTCACTCGACTATTACACTTTACCGGATTGAGACAATTTGAAAGAATCAAAACAAAATTATTCATATATAGTCACTTACCAAACACACTTATTCATGATCTTATGATTTCATTATAACTTTGTGTTTCAACACTGACTTATAACACTAGTTTCAACTTTGAATTAATGTCCCTGTCACTGAGAATGTAATTTAATATCCAAATCTATTTTTCATATTGAAGTCAAGTCAGGCCTATGTATTTTTGTCATGCCCCAGCTCTATAATGTTCACAGGCTTTTCATATACATTTATAGATTTGTTCGTGTTCATATGTATTTTATTCTCTGAAATAACAACATACAAGAAAATACAACAAACTCAAATACTATAAAATTTTGTAACTTTCTTGAAGCCTATGAATTCTCTGTCATGAACGATTTACCAACAAGAGCCAAAAACTATAATAGTACTTTAATTGATAGTATAGCAACTGCCAACTCCGAAAAAATTATGGATGCTAACCTAATTACTGACCATCGCCTAGTATATTGCGAATTTGCATACCAGGCTATCAAACAAAATGAAACTTTTGAGACGTACCGCGATTTTAAATTTTTCAGATATGAAAACTTTTCACTTGATTTACAAGCTATACCTTGGTTCAACCTCTTTATGGAAAATGACCCTGAAAAAATTTTAAACCCTTTCAATAATCATATAATAACCCTATTTCACATTCACGCACCCATGAAAAGAATTAGAATAAGTAAACCAAAAGCTCCTTGGCTGACAGATGTTTCAAAAATAATGATGAAAACTAGAAATTCAGCACTTGCAAAATTCAAAAAATCTAGAAATGATAACGATTGGAATCATCACAAACAACTTCGTAATATGGTCACATCAGCAGTGAGGAACTAAAAACGGTGACACTTCAGCTTTATTCAAAGACAGTATGATAAAAAACAATTATGGGATATCTTTCGTTTACTTGATATAGTTGTGACAAAAAGGAAATCAGTTATACCGGATACCTTGAATAACCCCGAAGATTTAAATGATCATTTCATTTCATCAGTGAATCAGACAGCAAATGACCCTCAAAATTCTAATAATTTCAATAATACTGCGACTTTTAAGTCTTGATAACGTCAATGATCAACACGTGGAAAATATTCTACGAAATATGAAATCAAACGCGGTAGGAAGCGACGGCATATCCCTTAAAATGTTGTGCACTTCCTATATCACACCCTTTATAACTTTCATTGTTAACAAATGTGTAGAAAATGGAATTTATCCCAATATTTGGAAAAAATTCCTAGGACTTCCTATCAATAAAATATCCAAACCGGAAACATTCAATGACTTGAGACCTATTAATATTTTACCGTCACTCTCAAAAGTAATCGAAAAAGCAGTTTATGAACAAACGTATACATTTGTCAATAATAACCGTATTCTCCCCATCACGCAGTCTAGCTTTAGACAAAATTATGGTAACACAAGTGCTCTTTCTAATATTAAAGATGGTATTATACATTCATACAATAAGAATGAAGTAACTCTTAGTTTCACTTGATTATAAGAAAGCATTTGATACTATGAACCATGCTTTACTATGTGCAAAACTTTGTTATTACGGATTCGATGAGAAAAGTCAATATTTTTTCAAATCTTTCCTCAGTAATAGGACGCAGCGTGTTCTCATCAATAATAACTCATCAGAATTGAACGTAATACATGGGGCACCTCAGGGCTCTATACTTGCACCTCTCCTATTTATTATTTACACTTCTGATTTTCCCAAAATATTGAAGAGTTTTCAAATGCATACCTATGCTGACGACATCAATCTGATTTTTTCTGCGAAAATTGATGAATTTTTATCCGTTGAACACTTTTTGAATAATGATATAGATGGCTTATTGAAAATACCTGTCTGTTTGAAATCTGTTTTTCCGTTAATCAGCTGTCGCCCCCATACGAATAATAACTCTCAGAAGTTGAGAAACTTGTGCGAGCTAAGGACTAACGATGTCTTACCTTTTAACGTGTGATTTCCAACACGGTGTCAAGAAATCACTGTTTGAACATCAACCCAAATAAATCATCAGCCATAATTTTTGGTAATAAGAAGGACCGTAGTAGGGCCATAGATAATTCCTCAATTTTTATCAATAATCAAAAATTGGAATACAGCGATAAAATTTTTATTAAAACAACGATAGAAATGAAATGAAAACAACAATAAAAATTAATAGGCGCTCCGGGGCGACTTCATTGATTCCAGTGGCACATTTGCTTTTTCAGCTGCAGGAAAACCCGGAAAAACCTGCAGCACCACATCATCTGAAGAT
>WOGN01007677.1:0-11705 GCA_015342105.1 Leptinotarsa texana | reverse complement strand
ACCCATCACGCGACTGCGGTAGACTGAGGTGTTGAAGACACCTTCCTGGCAAGCCATGATGAACTCCTCACTCGACCTGAGAAAAGCGAACGTCAGGCGCTTTGATGAGCCAAAGTCTCCAATGTTATTGAAGAAGACCCCATGCATTGGCTTATCCTTGTGTTTCCGCAGAAGTAAGGTTATCTCTGCGGCTTTTATGTGAGCTTTTTGCTGAACAGGTTCCAACTCGGTGACAGAGTTGTGGTCACCTCGTTTAGTGTCGAAAACTATACCGAGTTCATCAGCTGCTCGGGCAGCTGCCCTAAAGAGAAATGCTCCCATTCCTGCTCTATTATGGTCACGGACCATGCATAGAAAGGGATACAAACTCTTGATTACTTTATAGGCTGTATCCAGTACCATTCTGCCATGTAGACACTCCAAACTCAAAAGTCTACGGCTTTCCTGTTGTCGGGGGAAGTACAATCGTGGAACAGATGATTTGGGGTGCAAACTCCTATAGAGATGCATCATTTGCGAATTGATACAGCTCCTCCCGAGTCCACTTCACTACTTCAAAACGAGTAGAGTAAAATTGAAACGGCAAGCATATTTGTTGCAGCAACTTTGTTTTTCCCCGACAGTTCAGATGACCAGATCTGTCGAAGTTTGTGCTGATACTTGCCTCGGAAAGAGTTCTTCACTGTTGTTACCTCTTGTGAGATAATTTATTATTAATATTACTATTATTATTAAATCCTACTTAACAATAGGTAAGAAGCAAAACCCAATGGTAGGTACCGTTCTCACAAATGAAGAAGTGCATGAAATGTCAAGTTCATTAGCTGCTGAACAATCATAATGGCATGTCTAATGAGTTTTTCAAGTGTATCCAATGGCAACAAGTTTGTGAGAAAGTCTGTTATACCTTTCACAGTTGAACGAAATCTTGAAATGAACTGGTTCACTAGAGAGAATTCACATATACGTAATTTGAAATTGAAATTCTTCATTGTTGCTAGGACACAAGAGTGTTTATACAAGTCATTTCAAGTTGTGCATAAACAATTACAAAAATAATGGGTACAAAAGAGCTAAAAAAATCTGTTTAAAATATGTTTTTCCGTTAATCAGCTTGAAAAAGGAAATGAAAAGTCACATTAAAAGCCTGACAATCATTAAAATTTGGTCAAAATTTGTTTTATAGAGTTGTTCGGAAATGTAAAAGTACCATTGAAAAACTCATTGGCATCATAAAAGGCATAATATTGGTGAAGAAAACGTTTGAGTTTTAATTTGAAATTATTCAGTTATTCTCAGGTAATTGGCTGAGATTTTTTATATGTAATAGGCATTGTAATATATATGTGTATAAAAGGTAACGTTAATACTTCATGTTATTTTAATTGGTCCCTTCAGTCGTCTTCGTATTTCAAATCGGTATACTGAAGATTTGCGAGCAATGGCTAGAGGGTCCCCATACTAAAATAGCATAGGATATGGAGTAATGTTTGAAGCCGAGATAGGCTGTGAGTAAGGTACTCAAGTTCACGATTTTCTATAAACTTCTTAGTAAGAAAGTAAAGCTCGACAGTCTTTTAGCTAGAAATTCACAGTGTTTTTGCCAGGTCAGTTTTTCGTTAATGTAAACTTTTAAAGAGTTGGTTCACTTGGATGTGAGTCTAATTTCCACAATATTTGTCATACTGAAAAGCATAAATATGTTGTTTTCAATATATTGACTTTTAGTCTATTTGATAGGAACTATCGTTCTATTGGTTCTTTTTCAGTTTCAACTATGGAAATCAGGTTACTTGAAATTTTTTCTGAATGTATGAACGTGCTGTCATCAGCAAATAGTTTGAACTTTCTTAGTGAAGATGAATAGGGCAGGTCATTTATAAACACAAGAAAAAGCAGTGGCCCTAAAACAGAACCTTGAGGGACACCATATTATATATTGAGTAGAGAAGATTCTTTATTCTGGAAGAGAATGAACTGGACTCGGTTCTCCAGGTAAGATTTTATCAAGTTGATACTTTCTTCGTGACTATTGTAATATTGAAGTTTCTTGAGTAAAATATCATGTGAAACGCAGTCAAACGCCTTTGTCAGGTCCAGGTAATTTGCATAGATGAAATCATTGTTTTCGAAACCTTTGTTCACTATTTGTGTCAGTCTACCAATGGCCGATGTGGTTGAATATTTTTTTCTGAAACCAAATTGTTCTTGAACGAAGATATTTTCTGATTCAAAATGAGATGTCATTTGGATTTTCCAGATGACTTTGATCATATATGATTAGAATTTTTACTGATAATGGTTTATTTCTACCGATTTAGTTCACTCACATCTCACTTATAGATGTGTTTATTCACTTCAGTGTAATCCTTGAAAAATAAATTAAATACACCAATAAATACCCCCATGTCTCATTGTTCAGTGGGGAGGAACAATACGTCTCTGTGGATTGGACTTGAACTTTGCCTTTTGACCGACATTTCTTTTCTATATCTTTTAGTTTTATCAATACAAGAAAGAATTTTCGTTGTTACCCCTGAGTTCTGCAGTGCCACCTAGCGGTAATGATCCCCTCGAATAAGTAGTATTAGTTATGTTTTTCCTGTGATATTTTATTCATTTTTCTTGTACATAGTATAGACTAAACCCTGACACCGGCAACAGTGGTGATTAGCACAAAAATGCGAAGATCGGCATTGACCAGCAGCAAGAAGATCCAGCTGACCGTTGTTCATCATTTGAACTCGCGACACCTTCGCAAAACAACTGACAATCGAACTTCGACGCGGATGTCAGAAGGCCGCGACACGACCTTGTTGGGAATCTGGCGCCCGAATGACGATCCTCGAATGTTTTTCGACAGTGGCGGCGCCGATTCACCGTGCTTTTGGGCTCTGTAATACAAAGGAAGGTCTCGAAAAGGAACTAGGCATCATCAAAAATGACTTACAACGGAATGGTTACTCCAGAGTGATGGTAGAACAGGCCTTAGCTAGGAGACAGCAAGAACTCCACAAGGAAGAGAAGCCGCCACAACCAGTACTTGTACTTCCCTAGATCAGAGGATTATCGGAAGGAATAAGAAGGATTGGATCCAAGTACAACATTAGGACCTGCTTCAGATCTGGGAATACTATCCATATCAGGCTTACAAAAACCAGGCCACCAAACGCGGACTGCGATTCCAAGAATTGCATTAACCGGGTACCCTGTGAGTGCGGAGAAACATACATTGGTGAAACTAAGAGGCCATTGAAAGTTCGCCTTGCTGAGAACAAGAAACACACACAGCGAGGAGGAACCAGCAAATCAAAAATAGCATAGCATGTGTGGACTCATCAACATAACATCAAGTGGGCTCAGGCTGAAATCGTCCCCAAAGAGAAAGACAGGTTTAGGAAAAAATTCAAGGAAGCCGCGTATGGTTTGTTCAACAACGCATTTAGTCAAGCTAGCGTGGAGATACGTAACATATCGAAACCTCTAATCAAGCGAAAGACGACCAATTCCCGCCAAACGGTCATCTCTGGCTAAAAAATCAATGAAGCGGAAATAGTGAAGAGGGGACAGGTGAAAGCACTCGAGTGAACTATAAATAGTCAGATCTCAAAGGAATAAGTCCAGTTATCACCCAAAGACGATTGTGGATACTAACAATCGAAACGTCGTGAGAAATCTTTTGATTTTTATTTTTAATTTATTGTTAATAATAATTTTCAATTGTTATTTTTTCAGTCTTCAATAATAGTACAATTTTTAATTGTTTGGTTGCTGCTTTTCTTTGTGATTTCACTTTTTTTTTAATAAAATTGTTATTTTCGGTAATCTTATTAATTTTTTATTTGTTCGAAACATTGTCAACCACCTTCAAACAAATTGTTTATTTTTGTTTTCAGTATGTTTTCATTAGTTCTTTTTTCAACTGATAGAAAACAATGTGTTGGGATGGAGAGTAGTCAGTCTGATGATATGAGTGTATATCATGGAGCCTCGCGAGGTTCATATTTCGCCCCTTCCACTTTTTTATCTTCTACACATCGGACTTATTCAATGTTCTTTAGTTTTTCAACATTCATACATATGGAGACGACACTAACTTGTATAATGTTGTAAATCATGCCCTAAAGTAAATAACGCCGGCCGCTACTGGTAACCATAAACCAATTGCTAAGAATGCGCGAATGTTTTATGTTTGCTGCCGTTCTAGATGTAGCGAGAGTAATGCTACAGGCTCCGATAGAACTCCAAGGAATATTCTAGCGCCTTAGATTGCCAAAAACAATGGCCATCTACTCGCCCATCGAGGCAGTCCAGTGGACGTTACAGTGCGGTACGCCAAAAATCTAGTAAGGCGATAGACATTCGAAAAATATATGAAGCTTTAGTTGGAGTGTTTGTCGTATTTGAAGTGAAATAAAGTTAAGTTTGATTATTGTTCAGTGTAGTTATTTATTGGTCAGCCCTAGGGGAAAAGTGTAACAGCACTATGAAAAAAAATGTTGGGATTGAGAATGATCATGTGACCCCTGAATTGTTTGGAAATGCAAAGCAGAAGAGAGTTGCATTTTGCATCATTCACAAATTGAAACAAAACAACAATCCACTTATTTCGTGAAAAAAATTCTTCCCAGACATCGGATATATTCAAGAAACCTTAGATATAATGATAATTTTGACATCCCGAATCACTACAGCACTACCCATCACGTACATGGTGCAACAAGTTACAATGTATAGTTCATTTAGTGAATCTTTGAAAAATCTTTTACTATCGATAATTTGAATTGAACTCAAAACTGTGATCTGAATATCAACATTTGTATTTCATTTTACTATTGTCCTGAAATCAACTTATATTATACAATTTTCGAGATGTTATTTTTTAAACGTGGTTGAGTGAAAGAATAGCGCTTTGCTAAACCCCGCCACATGAAATACAGATAATTATTTCCATTATTATAATAAGTATTTGAATGTTGATATTATAAAAATATAATCCTGTTCGCTGGGATATGAAAAATCCAGAAAATGAAATGTTTAGCATGAAATCATAACAAGAAGATATATCAACATTCTTACAATTCATTTCTAAGGAAATAATGTTTATAGTTTTTTTGGGAAATTGAAACATAGACAGAATAAAAGAATCCAATTATCAAGCTGTACAAAGAAGCGTTTTTCGTAATATTGCGAAACATGTCTTTCACAATATGAGAATATTTTTTTATGTCAGTGTTTGCCATGTATGTGTTTTTCACATAAATCATTGATATTCTACGGTCTGCAGACTGAATTAAAAATACCATCACACCTCATGTTACCAGGATATTCTGACATTGCTGTCTTTTATAATGCCAGGGTAATGTCATGACATTTTTATATAGTCTGTTGAAATTAATTTGATTATAAACTTGTTCGTCGTCACTGAATTATGTGGAATATGCCCATTTCTTTTATGTCAACCATCAAGTTGATTAATTTCATTGTCATCCATCATGAAATTTCATCCAAACTGAAAAATTTCAGTATATATGGTGTACTGGCTTGACAAAAATGGACAGTGAACTATTGACTCGAAGAAGATGATCCCTTTCGAAAAATCCATAACTCATTTTGGGTGTTCTACCATATTGGCAAATTCATGAATTTCTGAAAAAAACATATTTCCCAGGCCATATCAAATATACTTTCTCTCGAAGCACGTTTCACTATACAAGTTAGCTTCATCAGGAAATTGAAAGGACTAGTCATCAAATTAGATTCAGTGAATCAATTCTCAGAATCGTAGTAGTGAAAAACAAGCCAGATAGAAACAGAACATTATTGCTGTTCATGGATCTCATTCCACATTTTTTAATTCATCAAGTTCAGAGGACGTAAACAAATCTGTTCGCATGTACTGGTCTCAACAATTTTAAAAATGTGCTACTTATTCTCAAAGGCATGTTCTACATACAATACTATTTCACGAATTCAAATGTGATGGAATATGTTCTTCGAAACGCGCTTGGTCTGATCAACATCCTTTTGTCGCAATAATCACAGCGATTTTCGTAAATCCCAGACTGTCTGTCAGAATATTTAGAAATTCGAACCAATCCATTAATGTTTTGAAGAAACAGTTTGTGTACAACGTGTTGCGTTTTTGTGAAACTGTTTATTAGTGAAAATATCACAAAGGAGTGTTTCTTGTTTATTGGTATATTTTGTATCATAATTCAAAAAGAATTTTTTTGTTCAACTGTCATTGAAAGTGACATTTTTAATGGCTGTCAAGAGTATTGAAAGATGATGTTCACAAAGAAGTGTGTTTGAAATATTTTTAGCACTAGTGTTGAAAGTATATTCAACACGATTTTTTCTACCAAATAGCAATAAACAAAACATTATTATTCAATTTTCTCGAAAATCTTATTATGAACAATAGAAATAGATTTAATTCAATTAATTCTGTTACAAATGTATTATATACACTGATTACATTATCAATATTATTTATGAACATTGATATGAAAAGAACAATTACTTCCTTGTAGTATATTTGAAGTACCAGAGTTGACAATTTCATGGGTATCAACATTTAATTCTTGAAGTGAAGAGAAAGATGTCGGAACTGGCTGTTGGGATTATTCTTTCATTAATAGCTTTTTTATAAGAAATTGATTGATCGATGTAACCCTCAGCTACTGTTTTAGACTTCCATCCTCCCTAATGTCCATTATATTTGCTCCTCATTCTTCTAGCAATGAAGCAGAAGACCTTCTGAAAAAGTGACGTGTATATTCATTCGGTTTCGGGATGTTCAGAGGCTCAGAAATGGTAAAGGGCATTTTCCCAAACGTGTTTATACCAACTGGGTTGGCATTGCACTTATAATTTGAGTATTTCAGGAAAAAACATTGATGATTGATAACATTTTCATTGAAATAGTAAATGTTTTTTCCAACGATGCAGATAAAACGACCTATTTTCAAAAACTACACCTCACGATTTGATTTCCACAAATTCTATTAAAGAATATTTCACAACATGCTTCCTCAATTGATTTAAATCACTCGAGGAAGATACAATGATAGCGAAACATGTTGTGATATAGTTTTTAATAAAATTTGTGGACATCAAATAGTGAGATGTAGTTTTTGAAATCACTATGGATCTTCATCAATCGAAAAAAGTACGACCTATTTTCGTTTTTGAATTTGGAGTTTGAACAATAAATGATTTATCCATTGATTTATTGTCTTCTATTATTAAATGACATAGATCTCCATGCCAGCAGGCTCCTTATATACTGAAAATGGTAACAACTTTTATCAATAAATATTTTCCATCTTGCGCTTCATTTATAAACCTCTGCACTTGGGCCTATACCTTTCATTTTTTTGCTTTGAGAATGCTAATACCTTGAAATATTTGCTTGTTTCAACTTCATTTTTAACGAGCCCACTCGACTTCGTCATTGAAAACTTGCTTTACAAAGTTGACGAGTTTCATATTATTTATTTGTATATCTTCTGGATAGGCTAAGAAGACGGTTTCGCTGAAATTTTTTTCGACGTTTTTAAGTCTACACCAGCTACGAATATTAATATATGTGATGTCGTACTGCTGAGTCAATTTTTTTGGTAACAATTCAATTGAAGCTCTTTCTGCAGCCTCTTCAATATCTTCAGGAACACACAATTCCTCACTATTGTTTTTCATTATGCAAGACATCAAACACCAACAAGAACTATGAATGTGATTTTAAATAAAACGCATGAGTTGACACAGTCACTTCACAATAAATGCGATAACATGAAAATAGTTAACTCACAAGAGATGCTTACAAGAAAACAGAACACTTGTACACAAAACGTATCGATATTATGATATTTGTGTTATAAGTAGGTTTTATTTTGTTTGTGAAATTGCTCAAGTCGCTACGATCGTTATACAAACTTTTTCACTTACAAAATAAAGCATAACTTTCAACACTCATATCATAAATAGCTACAATGATTTTCAAAAAAGAGTGCATTTTTTTTAAAAAATCCCAAGAACATATTTTGAGGTGTCAAAAATACTTCTGTCTTTCATCAAAGTTTCTAGGGTTAAAACTCAGCGAGTTGTGACGAAAATATTGATGGTTTCTCTTTTTTCTGCAACAGAAAAATATAAAATCATACACTGATAACTCCTTTTCATTTTCAATGTGAATGGATAGATTTTTCACCCCCGGATGGAAGTAAAATCTGGCCAGTTTTGAAGCAGAGGATTAGTAGAACCCCCATCCAATTTCCATGAATATTTGTGCGTTTTGGCAAAATTGTACGTGACACATATTGACTGGACTATAAGATCCACCAGTGAAACCAATGCATCATAGTAATCGTTCATATCGAATAATTCAAAGAGGTTTGCCATGAAAAGAGATTTCGGAATCCAGTGCACTGAAAAGCTCATTGCATTATGTCTTATGCGGTGAAATCTGCATTTCTCATCAGAATGAAAAAGCTGGAAAAGCTCTGGATATCAGCGTAAGTGTAGGATCGATCCGATTGGCGGCCCATGCTTCCGCAAGCTGCTGATTACACTCTTTGCCGTCTAGATATGCGAATTTTCCAAGCGAAAAATAAATAGGAACATGCATTTCACTTCGGAGTTTATTTTTTGCCCTTCCTAATTCCCTTAATGTTTATAGCAGTTCAGTAGAAAAGTATATACTCTAATGGTTTCCAAACAAAGAAGCTATTTAGTAATGGGAAAATGATATCCCGTTTTCAGAGATTTAGGTTTTTTTGTTAAACGCAGATTTTCGTAACTACGTCGGGCGTTTAGAATGTGATACTTTATAGAAATATTGCATTGTTCATTAATTCAACCGATATTATACTTTTCAACGGTTTGAATAGATCAGTGAGATCGAACATTTTTCAAAAAAAATGCTAAATTATGATATTGAGAATTTCACGTGATATTTTTGGCATGGAAATAAATCATATATAACATTCCAAAACACCAATCTTCCAAATCACTGTCATGAACACATAATTTATAAGTGTCTTCAAGAAAATACAAAATAATTGGCGATTTTAGCATGCTCGAAATGACGTTTTCAGTATGGTCTTGAAATAACGTCATTTTGTATTATTATCAATAACTTTCATCTTCAATCATTTATTTATTTTCCGTTTCTGATGATACGGAAACAACATTCTATGTTCATAATAATCAATTGAATCATCTGAAGAAACAATTCGTTGCTCAACCAGTCTCAACTCCGTATACTGTAGGTTAATAGACTCACAACTATCAGAAAACAGCTTCACTAAAATTATTCCTGCATATTCTGTTGACGATATAACTGCCGCAATATATTTTCAATATAGTCAGTCTTCAAGTATGACTGACTTGAATATAGTTAGTCTTCAAATATGCCCACTGACTGGAGAAGGAAAAATTAAGAGCAGATAGTTGTTGGTTCACAGATTGATCAAAAATACCTTCCGGTTCTGGTGCAGGTGTTTTTAGTCGCAGACCCAGGACAGAGTTATCTTCCTGCCTAGAAACTTTTGCGACTGTAATTCAAGGGAAAATTTACGATATTGAATTGTGTGCAGTGGATTGGATAAATCCAACCTCGCTCACAAGTCAATAAAAATATTCTCGGAAAGTTTAGCGAAGATGGAAACTCTTGGTTCCCAACAGGCAACATCTAAGTTGGCAGTAAACTGCCAAAAAAACTCTCCTCGATATGAAGACTAAATAGATCGTCTCTGTTCTGGATTCCTGGCCATACTGGCCTGGAAGGCAATGAAGCTGCTGACTCTTTTGCAAAGGAGGCTTCATTGGACCAGAACCTGTCATTGGCATCGCTTTGGGCTTTGCCAAACAAACACTTAATACCTGAATGGCAAGAAGAGTTATGGACTTCTGACAGAATATTCCTGGATTGGCTCACTCCAAGGCGTTTATTGACCCTTCGAAGCTTGATTTCAAACAGTTGTTAGACTACAGTAGGGATGAATTACGATGTCTAACAGGCCTTCTCACAGGTCACTGTAATTTGAATCATCACAAGCAGAGACTTGGACTGTCGGAAGACAGTGTGTGTCGCCTCTGCCTGGAAAATGATGAAATTGCAGAACATATACTTTGTGCCTGCCCCGCTGGGGACCGAATCAGGTTCTTTGAGTTCGGCTGATCCGTACTCTCTCCATCTGGCCTGAAAGACCATTCACCATACAAATTAATCGGCTTCGTTAAGAAGCTGGGTTTATTTAGAGGAGAGTGAATAGGTGTGAGCCACAATAAACCCTTATGGGCTGCGGTGGAGGGTAGAATAGACCCACTCACTTTAGACCTACCTATCTACCTGCTCTTCGTTTGGTTTTTCAAAATTTTTCCTAGTCTCCTCCGCGGGATCTCCAATTTGTCTTGATATCATAATATCTTCATCACTATCCTCACTACCAAGGCCTTCTATGTCGGAAAGGCCTTTCTCTAGTTCTTCTATAAGTTCTCTCCCAGTTAGAATTCTCTTTCTGTCCATGATTTCCTGAATTGACCAAAATTTACAGTGAAACAGATAATTAGTTCCTTATTTACAAATGTCTACAATTGTAGACATGATATTTTAGGGGCCTATCATAATTCCTAGGAGGAATATTTCATAAAAATTTGTATGAGAACTTCAAGACAATTCATTTATAATCAAAAGAAAAGCATAACATTGACTGGATTATCAGTAACTTCCGATATAATTGAAGAATTACAAGAACCTCCTGGATAGGATGTATAACGAAGTTGTCACAATGCACGCTGCTGGATATGTTTCTATATGTGTATGGCATATATCACTGCTAACTGGCTAACACATGTGCAGAGGGGTCAACAAATGTATTTAGAGTTGTATAAATGTGAAACGAAACGAATTGTGATTATCACGGAAACTGGAAAGTTAGTGTCTACAATTGTAGACACCGTGAGCCAAAGGGTTAATGTACATTTTGTTCCAGGTATCAATATTCAAACACTTACTGATGCATTGTTGGACAAATATCAGGAAAACTCTTCTGGTGAGCAAAGTTTGGATAACTTTAAGTAAGTGAAATTCATTGAAGAGCCCGTCATACCACTCATACCTCAATTTTGGGTTTACTTTTTGAAGTGAAAAACCTATATCTCGCTCATTTCTTGATATAGGTAATACATTATCTCATTTTCAATAAAATGATATATTTATTATTTTTTAATTAGTGCTGATGAATTCATAGAGTAGTTATTTTAGTATATTTTTCAGTATACATTTTTTGAGAGTAGAACATCCTAATTTAATATTTGTAACATGACAATATTCAGGAATATTTTAAATCAGATATTTCAGTGTATACTGTTTTTAAAATATATTTGTTTATCAATAGTATGTGTTTTATTACTTGTGTGGATCTTGCATCAAAATGCAATAGATAGATAGATAATAAGCTTACATGGGAAGTTAATATAAACAATTCAGTATCCAAATTGAGCAGTATTTGCTTTGTTATTCGACAAAAGCATGGCACTGTCTCTTTGGATAGTCTTAAACTAATATACCAGCAGTAGAGCTCTGGGATATGTCAAGAGAAAATGTAAATTCTTCAATCAAACAAAATCAATACAAAATCTCTATAATGCTTTTGTATTAAGTAAGTTAATGTTTGCATCAACCATCTGGAGTCCAC
>WOGN01007676.1:0-11705 GCA_015342105.1 Leptinotarsa texana | reverse complement strand
TAGCTCGCACAAGTTTCTCAACTTCTGAGAGTTGTCGTTCGTATGGGGGCGGCAGCTGATTAACGGAAAAACAGATTTTAAACAGATTTTTTTTAAAGAGATATAGACGAAACAACCTTAATTTGGGGAGCAACTTGTTGTGTTAAGTTAGGAGTTTAGACACGGCACAACGATTTTTTTTGTTTTCATATAGAAAAAACAACTGAATGATCAAAGTGTGCTTCATAATGACTTTATCGAAATAATTAATGCAGAAATTCCTTTGAAATGGAAGAGATAAAGTTTTGGGTTCTTCATCAGCAGTATGAAACTCTTTCGAAGGAAAAGATGAATTTCTCATATTTTTTCATATTTTTCCAATAGGTAAAGTTTCGAAATTCCAAACAGCATTTTGAGCTCGTAAGTTGTATCCAACTCTTGAAATTATAACTTTTTGGATTACTGTAGATTACTGTGTATGTTGCACATACAAAGGATACATTTTTCTCAACCTCTTTGGCATTCCTTTGATCCAAAGAAATAGAAACTGCTTTTGCTGTGGAACTAACTTTTTTCATATGACTAATATCTGTTTCACCACACTTTTAGAGTATCTATTCTGTAAAAGATCTTTCTTGATGATGAATCTCATTAGTTCGGACTTGTCTGATATTATATAAAATGTTTTGAATTCCCTGAAATAACAAAAAGAAGAACTGAAAATGAATAGCTGAAAATAACAATCATTTTAAGCAAAAAAAATTGAAATTAAATAAAAGTGAAATCAAATAGAAGTAAAAACAGGCATTTTGTTGAGCTCCAACGGGCAATTGAAGTCACACGAGAAAGCCAAGTAGCTAGTTTCGATGTGGAAAGCCTTTATACCAACGTTCCGGTCGAAGAAGCACTCCAAATCATACAGAGGAAGCTAGCTAAAGACGAGGACCTGAAGAAGTTATTATGGAATTACTAGGATGCTGTGTACGAGACTGTTTCCAACTGAAAGGCGAATTCTTTACACAAGATGAGGGACTGCCAATGGGATCGCCACTTTCACTAGTCATAGCCAACTACTATATGAAGTGGTTTGAAACTCTGGCCATTGAAGAAGCCCACAAGAAACCTCGTGTCTGATTGAGATACGTTGACGACACCTTCTTAATATGGAACATGGGAATATTGAACTGGACGCCTTCCTAAAACACATCAACAGCGTAAGACCTTCCATCACTTTCACAATGGAGAAGGAAGTATGTTCTTAGACGTATTGGTGAAGAAGGCCGTTACTAAGTGAGAAACATCTGTATACCGAAAACCTACTCACAAAGAATAATATCTGAATCACGAATCCAACCACCATCAATCGACTAAAAGAAGAATCACCAATAATCTATTAGATCATGCTTTCGTGCTCTGTAATTCGAAGGAAGGTTTCGAGAAGGAACTAGACATCATCAAACATGATCTTCAACGGAATGACTACTCCGTTGTGGTAGAACAGACTTGGCTGTAAGACAGCAGGAGCCTTGCAAGGAAGAGAAGCCGTCACAACCAGTGCTTGCACTTTCGTACATCAGAGGATTATCGGAATGGATGAAAAAAATTGGTTCCAAGTACAACATCAAAACGTGTTTTAGACCCGGAAAAACTATCCGTAGCAGCCTCACGAAAACCAGGCCACCAAACACGGACAACGATTCTAAGAATTGCATTTACCGGAGTGCGGAAACTAAGAGGTCATTGAATTGCCCAGCACAAGAAACACACACAGCGACGGGAAACCAGCAAATCAGGAATAACAGAGCATGTTTGGACCCATCAACATAACATCGAGTGGTCCTAAGCTACGTTCATACACAGAGAGGAACACTGGTTTAGGAGAAAATTCAAAGAGGCCGCGTATATTTTGTCCAATTAGTGAATAAACAAAAAGAAATATCATTTAAGACCTTACGATTGCGCATAGTTGCATTCTTAATGTTAAAAACAAATTTATCTATTTTGAGGTTCTATGTTGCGAAGTGGTATGGAAAACAGTTGTAAATATGTGAATATCAGAACATACTTGAGTAATAATAATACTTTTTTTATTCCTTTTAGATCATACAATTATATATTATAATTATATAATTATAATTATATTATATAACTGCGCATATTGTAAGGTTATCTATGAAACTACTGTCTAAAAAATAGATGAAGGAAAAATCAAATACCACTTGGTTTAAATGGAACTTCCAAGATACATTAGTGTTAATGTGTTATAAATATTATAAAAATATTATAAAATTTAAAGTATACAATAAAAAGATATAAATGTGAAATAACTAAAATGAAAAAGACAAATAACCCCACAAGAAAGAGAAACTATTACAAACAGTGATGTTAGTCGTTTAGGTTTTTCAGCTACGTTACAAGAAAATATTGTTTGTAGTGTTTCAACAATACGTATTTCAGCCCATCTAGTAACTAAGAGGTATTGAAATGAATAATGTTGTTGCACACAAAAATGGAAATTTCTGCAGAAGCTCTTGAATTCAACAAAAACAAAAAATGCCTTCATCGAAAAAAATCTATGTTCGATCGTAATCAAGCCAAAAAATTCAACTTTTCCATAGACTCTTCCATATGAAAGAGATTCTTTATCTTGGAACGTCTGACCTTAAAATCCATTTAGAGTAACAGTGCAAAAGCGTGTGGAACAATAAAATGACGTAAATTAATATTCCTTCAATGAGGTCAGATGGAGAAAGAATTTAACCTTGTAGTACGAATATCATTACTGTAGCGTTCTATTCTGCAAGACTTTTACTTTCGCGTTCATTGCATTGTTGACAACGGTGTTAAATCTTATTTATATACATGAGCAGGAACAAGATATGAATTAATTTGCGGAAAATTGACACAGTGGGAAGCGTGTTCACATTTTAGTTTTCTGTAGTAAAAAATTGGCAAGATCCAATGATACTCGAGAGGGTAAATGAGTATTTATTGAAATTGAATGTAAATGCAGAGACTAGTACGGTTTGACTCGAGTCAAAGTTAATCCCTGCTTTAGAACTCGCCTACTCGAATACCAATTTATTTTGATTTGAGTACGCCGGACTCGATCCCGGTACTCGAGTCAGGAAGAATCGATTCGTACTCGCTAACTCGATTCTATTTTTGCGAGTCCAATTGACTCGAGTCTCGTATTGGAATTTGGTTAACTCGCTCGTACAAGCGTTGCCAATCGTACTATTTAAATCGTATTTATACCACCTTTTTGACCTTGGTACGATGTTCAGTCGCTAGCACGTCAAGCTATTCAAATCTGTCAAATTTCTGTAATCAATTTTGAACTTTATAGCGAAATAATAAGGTTGGTTTTCGTTTTGACAGTTTGTGATAACTTGATGGGCTGCTCACAGTTGGAGGCATAAAGTCTGATGTCATTTCCAGAATGATGTGACTTCCATTGTCAACCATCAGTCTGTTGCACTTTGCATTAAATTGAATTGTGCACCTGGCAATGTGCATAAGTCTATATACAGTCCATCTAGCTTCTCTCTCCAGAAAAATGTGGAGAGGAGATAGATCTAGAAGGATCTCCATGGTCGCCGATGTTGTGGTACTGATGGCACCACTGATGGCCAGACAAGCCCTTCTCTGTAAGCCAGATAGCTTCGCCTGGACCGTAATATACGGAGTTACATTGCGAATAAATATTCAATCATTTGCAAGGGGAGAAACTCCTTATTCAGAATGTTTCTACCAATAATAATTGAATATCTCTTTTAAGACACTGTATATTTTTCAGGCTATCGTAGAATATTGAATTATTGTCCTTGAAACGATGTAATAAAAGTTGACTTTTCTTTTCAAGATGGATACATATGATAAAACTGCGCATATTGTAAGGTTATCTATGAAACTACTGTCTAAAAAATAGATGAAGGAAAAAACGAAATTTGCTTAGTTTTTGACCTAAACATACATTTTTCACAAATTAACATATATTTCAGGTTGTATTTTGAAATGGCATATTTTTCAAAAGGAAATGGTATCTTCCAAACTTTAACCTTGAAGTATTGATACTATGTGGTTAATTTTCTTATAGTGAAAAATAGGAACAGAGCTCATTATACTTTCAATTCTTGATGTTTTTTCAGTGGAACAGAAAAATAAACAGCATAGCATCATCGTTTTTTTATAGATATACTTCAATATTAGGTTAAAGAAACCACTAATAATATTATACACAGTGAGATCCTAAAGTAGCTGATAAATTCGTTTTCTACATAATTACGAAAGAAAATTAAAAATCCTGAAATAGGTTTATTTTTATATATGAAAATACACATTCTCAATGAAATTATTCAACTGTCCCTTCAACCCCCTAGGGGTGATGGCTACACTTGTAAAAATTTCAAATGAAAAGTAGTTTTCAACAATTCTCCATTTAGCAATTTAGCACTTCTAGTTTTTGGACTTGGATACTCAAGAAAAAATCAATTTTATTGCATACAAACAGCCCTCGAGTGAAATACCTGTCACGATTGACTAGTCTATTAGTTATCTTATCGAAAACATAACATTGGGAACGAATAGAGAAGTAAATCGTGCCATTATTTAACTCGAAAGCTTATCTATTAAAAAAAGTAACATCGGTAACTAATAGACCAGCCAATCGTGACACGTATTTGATTGAAAGGCATTTCATTTGTTTTCAATATTTCTGTTTCATTATGTACTTATCTCATATTTATAAATAATATTTGTGTTTCTGAAGAATGTGGACGGTATTTCATTGTCTCCCAACATAGAAAAATTGTTTCAATCAGGATATCCATCTCAGTTGCTCGCTTCCAGAAAATTTTTATGAACTATACGTTAACATATTTTGGAGTGCAGGTAATGTCATGAAAATAATATCAGGCCAAAATACGGGAATTGTATTAAATTTTTCGTTTATTCATTTACTATATTTATGAACTCATTTGAAACATCTTGTTTCAGTATCACCCAAAGTAAAATGTACCCCCGATCAAATGCGGATAGAAGTCCCAATCTCTAGCACCACTAAGGGAGTGTATATCGAAGGATTGAGGGACTATCCTGATGTAGCTTGCAGGCCCATAGCAACAGGGACCCTAGCAGTACTTGAACTCGACCTTCAGGATGTCTACAGATGCGCTGTCACTAGGGCTGTGAATAAAAAAACGGTAAGTGAGATATGAAGGGAGTTTAATAATCATTAAATCACAAAAACCAACTTTTGAAGCACAATAGCTCTGGTAATAGATGTGAAACTCTATGACTAAATCTCTACCTCGATATTCGTGAGAATGAAGTTGAAAATCATATAAAATTAAACATTAATGAAGATTTAAATTTTTTGTCCCTATTTTTTTTTATTTTTCTCTCCTTTCTTACCATAGTAATTGCTAAAATTGCTATAAATATCATTTTAATCAATCTTCCTTATTTATTCTTTTTTTTCAATGTAATAATGTATTTTTGGTTTTATTAGAAAAGGGTGATCGGCAAAACAGGCACTTGTGCCTGTTTCCCTATAGAGCCTATAAATATTTATTTATTTAAATAATTTACAATCAATTTACCTAATTTTACATTTGAAATTTTTGGACTTATGTTTAATAATATATGCTGTACTTGTGGGAATTATTGTATTATTATTGTATTATTGTATATTAAATCTTTAATAAAAATCTGTGAAAAATGTATGAAACGATCAAAATTCTTCTGTAGAAGTACAATAATTTCAAAGGGCACCATTTTCAATTGACACACAATAATATTTTATTTCAATAACTTTATCAATAGCTGATATGATTCTTATGATTTAGCCTAACGATAAACAAATTGTTCTTTATTTAATAATTTTCTCAGCGAGGCATTCTTTCATTGGAAGTCAAAGGTGCACAAATTCATAAAAAACTAAATCAGATAACATCAAATGTTCAAGTCATCGGAGATAAACTCAGGATGTTAAAACCTTTGAAGAAGCCAGCCACTGTGAAGCTAGTTACATTGAAAACCTCGGCCTTAACCATTTTGTCAGCTCCAATACTCCAAACTCAAAAGGCCAGGGCCTCCTTGATGTTGGGGGAAGTACACCGGTGTGAACTTAGCAGCCAAAATTCGAAAACACCGGAGCGCACATAGACGTACGTCGAAAAATTATTAGGGAAAAATAAACAAAATATACAAAATAAACAAAATAAACATAAATGATTAGAAGCTCTATTATTATCGCTGAACGAACACCTCAGGCAACTCTTTCGAATATGCCTACTGAAAATGCAGATTCAAAAAATATTATGAATAGGGGATGAGTACATTTGTAAGAAATTATCTTTCACTGAAAATATGTATTGTAATCAGACGTAGTAGATGAGACCAGCAGTTAGAAGGGCTCAAATAGTAAAATAATTGAAGAGGTTCACTTGGAGACATAAAATAAAAAGTAATCGAATCTCTTAGAAGAAAAAATCCTGTCGGCATAATTTCACGTTAGAAGAATCGAATTCGATCATAATATGAGAACACAAAATGAGACCGACTATCAAAGGGGGTCAAATGGGGTAAAATTCAAAAGTGAATCGAAAGTCATAAAAGAAAAAATCCTCTCAGCATAATTTTATGTTGGGAAAATTGATTTTATACTGTGAGAAGCAAAAGATGAAACCGCCCAGGGATACAAATACAAAAATAATTTGAAACTCATAGAAGAAAATATTCTGTCAAAATAATTTTATATTGAAAAAATCGAATACTAACAATTTTTGAAAATGACAACATGAGACCGCCCGTCGAAGGGGGTTAAAAGGGGTTTTGTATACAAAAATAAATCGAAACTCGTAGAAGGACCAATCCTGTTACAATAATTTGACGTAGAAAAAATCGAATTCATTCATAAGAACAATCTGTGAAAATCACAACATGAGACTGCCCGTCGAAGGGGGTCAAATGGGGTTATGAATACAAAAATAAATCGATTCTCTTCCAAGGAAAAATCCTGTCGCAATAATTTCATGTTGGAAAAATTGAACTCGATCATAATAATAATCTCTGAGAATCACAAGATGAGACTGGGCGTCGAAGGAGATGAAATGGGGATATAAATAATTTTGTATTGTAATATTTCAAGAAAAGAGATATTTAGGAAAAATAAATTCAAATAAAAGTTGTAGAGAAGAAAATTTCAAATAAGTTTCATTCTCAGAATGTTTTGTCTATCACGTGAATTAAGTGAGCTATGGGCACTTTTTCTTGTCACACGATATACGCATCCTACTTTATATCGCGTTAGCCAAACGCGATATTCGGTCTCATCTTTTGTTTTCATATTATGTTCGAATTCGATTTTTCTGACGTGAAATTATGCTGACAGGATTTTTTTTCTAGGAGTTTCGATTACTTTTTAATGTATGTCCCCATGTGACTCCTTTCAATTATTTCACTATTTGAGCCCTACTAACTGCTGGTCTCATCTACTACGTCTGATAACAATACATGTTTTCAGTGATGATAATTTCTTACATTCCCTATTTATATTTTTTTTGAATCTGCTTTTTTAGTAGGTACATTTGAAAGAGTTGCCATCTTTTTCACGTATCTACAGCTCCTCCCGAGGTCACTTCACTAACCCAAATGAGTAAAAAAAGATTGGAACGACAATCATATTCGTTCCGATGATCAGATCTATCGGAGTTTGTGCTGATAATTGCCGTGGAAAGAATCCTTTACTGTTGTCTATATGTACATAGAACTAAATAGAAGTATATCAATATATCTATTGTCTCAAGAGTAAACGTATGATTTCATATTCAAGAGAATGTTTACCTTTTTCATATTTATATGAGTAAGAATACTCAAGAGAAACAAATGTTCTACAATATACATGTGGCCATGAAATACAAGCTACAATTTTTCATCGCTCTAGCGTGAAATCTACAGAGAGGATAATAAACAACAATTACAATACAAATTTGCAATTAGATCGAATTAAGTACGTCAGCGGGTAAAGACAGAACGACACAGGATGATGTGAACATAAATAACCATCATTACTTTGATTTATACTCTTTCCTAGTTTTAATAACACGATTTTTCAATGCATTACCATGGTTGAGGCGATTCTATCAAGTTTAAATTGTTACTTTTTTACAGGGGAAGCAAATATACTATCAAACACTAATCATAGAGAATGTCGAAGAAAGCGGGCACACGATAAAGGAGACGCTGCATGTTAAATGTTCCATTTTCTCCATCAAAAACCACACCGTGTCCAAAAGAAACGTTCTTCCAGCCGGATTTCAAGAACCAGAGTAAGTATTTGTTTAATGATAACCATTTGGCACAAGGACTTAGTAACATGGTCTTCTCATATTACCAATTTAGTATGACATCGGTGTCAAGATTAATTCTCGGGATATACCTATAGTAATAATAATAATAAGAATATTAAAATCATACCGGCTTGCCGCACTAAGGCAGAAATCTTAGCCACACAGATGCAGAAGGCTATCATTCTTGCTTCACTGCGCTTGCTCAGGGCACATGATTCTCGGACCCAATCATCACTTACCCCACCCATGGAAACCGGAGGCACAAGGTCACCCATTTGTTTTATATGGATGATCTTAAACTTTATGCCTCTGGAGAGAAGGATCTCAGTCCTTGAGGGTGGTGGAAGAGTACACGCATGCTATATATCGGTATGAAATTCGGGATCGACACATGTGCAATGGTCCATCTCAAAAGAGGACGATGAGGAAACTACGGAGAGGATGTGCAGCTCGTAGATGGAAGCATCCTACACCATCTGGATGCCGGAGAAACATAATGACAGAATGGTACTGGATACAGCCTGTAAGGTCGTCAGAAGTTCGGATCCCCTTCTCTGCATGGCCCGTACAGAGCAGGAATTGGAGCATTTCTCTTTCAAGCAGCTGCCCGAGCAGCTGATGAACTAGGTATAATTTTCGACACTGAACGACGTGACCACAACTCTGTCACCGAGTTGGAACCCGTTCAGCAAAAATCTCAGATGAAAGCCGCAGAGATCACCTTACTTCAGCGGAAACACAAGGTTAAGCCAATGCATGGGGTCTTCTTCAATAACATTGGAGATCTTGGCTTATCAAAGCACCTGACTTTCGTTTTTCTCAGGTCAAGTGGACTGAAGTCGAAAACTGAGGGGTTCATCATGGTTTTCCAGGATGGTGTCTTCAACACCTTTAGTCTACCGCAGTCGCGTGATGGGTATAGAGGTTCCTGACACAAGGTACAGGGCCTGCCCTGTACGCCCTAGGCGCCCTAGACCCTAATGCACTTCCTATCAGCATGTCCAGCATATGCGGTCTCGGCCATATATCCAACGATATAACGCCGCCCTAAGCGTGCTATATTACCATCTACGGCACTCTTACGGTATTGACGAGACACCAGTGTTGCCCATTGCGAGACAAATATCGGCGGAAAAGAGGATGGTCATTGGTTGATAATGCTGGCGCGCCCTCTCGAATGTATCGGGGCTTCGGGGGATAGGGCCTGACCAGCGCATTTTACGGTGAAAAAAAAGTATTCCAGTCAGATCACAGACATACCTAATATATACATAAAATCAGATGAAATAACAATATTGGAAGTTTTGAAGGTTAAAGTAATAACCAGAGCATCCGAGTGACATAACTCACGTTATCTTTTTGCTCATGAATTCTGATATGTCATAGTAACTTTCATTACATAGAAAGTTTTCGAATTTTCTTTTGAAAACATTGACGTTGTCTTCCAATCTTATACAGGCAGACAGATGATTTACAAATTGAATTCCTCTGTATATTGGGCTTCTCTGATACAGACTAGTTCCATGTTTAGGAGGCTTATTAAGTTTCGAGGATCGAGTTGGGTAGTCGTGATAATCAGAGTTGAGAGAAAAGTTATGATAATTACTTTTTGCATATAAAATGCATTTATAGATGTAAATGAAGTAAAATGTAAGAATTCCATGTTCTTTCAAATGATTACGACATGTTTTTCTATAGTCTAGGCCGAACATTAATCGTATAATCATCTTTTGAAAAACCAAGACCCTGGAGGCTTCCACTGCACCACCCCATAGAATAATATTATAAAAAATAGCATAGTAAATGCTATTCAACTGACTTGTCACAAAAATATTTTCCAGTTGCAATATAGCGAAGTAACTACTATTCAATTTCTTGCAAATGTGATTGACATTGCTATTCCATCCCATATTATTGTCCACAAATACTCCTACAACTTTGGTGGATTTGGCGAAAGCCACTTCACTATCATTTACTGAGATTCTACCTTTCTCAGAAATATCATTTCTGATGAAAAAGTGCATAAACTGTTTAAGCAGAATTTACCATCAAAGAATTTCTCTCACACCACGTGGTAAAGTCCTTTGCCAGTATATTCATTTTTGTAATGAGCTCTTCAGACCTTTTTACTTCCGTTGCCGAAGTAGTATCATCGGCATATAGAATTAGGTGTTTAGTGCTGACGTATTCATGAAGATCATTTAAATATAGTAGAAAAATTAGAGGACCAAAAATCGACCCTTGAGGTACACCAGCCTCTACCTCATGTGGGAGAGATCTCTGATTGTCAATTCTTAAAATAATTTTTCTGACCTCAAGATATGAAGCCAGCCACGAAAGAAATTTGCCATAGAAACCCAGTTCACTCAGTTTATTAGTTGTAATATGAGTATTGTTTGATTCGAAAGCGTTCAACAGATCAAAAAATAAGACACCTACATACCTTTTCATATTCAATGAAGAATGAATATAATTAAAAAGCGCAATAGTTGCACTCTCCGTTGATTTTCTCGGCAGAAATAGGTTTTGCTGTTCTGTTATGACCATTATATTTTTTGAGAAAGGAAAGCATTTGAGTATAAATACATTTCTTGATTATTTCACATATTACACAATGTACATAATTGATTACCTTTCTTGAAAATTGGACTTATAATTCCTATATTGAGGTTAGAAGGAAACGATCCCTTTTCAACTGAAAAATGTATTATGTCTGCTATAATCCCAGATACAATATGGGGATTTATACTTTTGATCACCTTCGTAGAGAGTCACTCAACATCTTCAGAGTTCACATTTTTTAGAGAGCTTATAGCATTAGGTAAAATGGGCTTGAAAAAGAAGGTATTCTGTATATACACTGTTGTGTAGTCGTTGAAGGACGTGTTGTTGAAATAAGCATTTAATACATGTTGAAAAAAATTCAGCACAAGCATTACTGATTTCATACTTGTTTTCTATTATAATTCCATTCAACTCAACACTGTTTATTGCAAGGCATTTTTCCTTCTAGTTTTCTGCTGGACAGTACACCAAATATATTTTTGTTTTTCTCTGCCATTTTTATTTTCAAGACTTTTTCGGACTTACCCCCTCGGAGGGGTGCGTCCGACGACACTTATTTAGATAGGGAAAGTACGTCGAGTGGCACCTTGTTTTAAAGGTCTTTCGAATACTTTTACATCTCTGTTAAAAAAAACAATTAGTTTTCGAGATAATTTGAAGATTTAAAGGTATTTTTATTGAGTTCAACTCTTTTTAAAATAAATCAAACTGTTTTTAAAGTACAATTTACGTTCAGAACTCACATAAAAAAAAATTTGCTTTTTATGACAACCTGCTAATACGTATCCATTTTATTGCGTAAAAAAG
>WOGN01007675.1:0-11707 GCA_015342105.1 Leptinotarsa texana | reverse complement strand
TTGGGGAATTGAGCATAATGTTAGTTCTTGCTCTGAGAGGTATAAAAATGGATTAAGATCGTGAAGCTGGCCGTGATAAATTAAAGTTAATTTGTTCAAGAATTTTAGGATACTCAACTGTCTCATTCATTAACTTGAATAAAAATATGAGCGACGCACATTTTCTGCGATGCTCTAAACTAAAAAGTTCCAAACGTTCATATATTACATCATCACTAATGCTTCTCTCAGGGTAAGAACTATCTATTGTGGAAATTAGAAATTTACAAAACTTTCTTTGAATTCTTTCAATGGCTATGAATAGACTCCAGACGATACTTGCATACTCTATCTTCGAACGTACGTAGGTGAAATACAACAGTTTCATGGCTTTAATATTATGAAAGTTTCTGCAGTTTCTAACAACTAAACCATGAGCTCTGAAAGATTCTGAAACTCTTTGTCAAATATGTCTACCAAATGTTGATTTATGATCGAATATTACCCCTAGGTCTTTGATCTTATTACATCTCAGCAGACCTATTAATTTGAACCCATCCTGCGCTCTATCGCACAATGTGTTCACAAATTTGCATGTCTGCATGATCACTCTGGCATCTTTATATGCAATTGTGTAGAATCCATAATTGTCGAGGTGATTAATTGGGGTATCCAGAACTATGTTCCAAAGAAGGGGTGATAAGATACTTATTGCTCTTCTAGAGAGCATCTTGAGTATCTATTCTCCTACTACCAGAGGTACATTCCTGGAGTGTAGTTGTGGGATAATTGTTGGAAAGGTTGTTTTATCAAACGCTCCCTCGATATCTATGAATATACCCATGGTGAATTCTTTGTTGGAGACACCCTGTATATTCCTGCATATATCAATAAAGCTCAAAACTACCTTTCAAAAAATGTGTCACACTTGATGCTGCTAGAGTCTTCTTTGGAATACAGAGCTTTTAGGTTTTTTCATATAGACTTTGAAACGCACACTTTGAACAAGTAGGCTTTGGACGCTCTTCAATTAGTGGTATTTGTTCAATTTTCAAACACGTCCGCAGTGAAGTATAACAATTATGAAAAACCGGGAAAATGCAGAAGCAGCAAGCATTTGAATCACGAGAGGTATCCAAAGGAAAGATAACCTTTTAGAGACATTTTCGCAAGATTGCGACACAGTCTAATTGATGGCTGTCAATTTGAAAAGAAAAGGCTACAATCATAAGAATCAAATAGGGATAAGGAGTTGAAAGAGATAGTCGTTTTATGAGCTGTTGAAAATAGTCCCAAAACGTCAACGCGAAATTTAAAAATATCAACAGTGCTACCAAGAAGTAACGTTAGAAGGATTTTGAAAAACAGTCTGGAAAGTTCATTTTATTAACACTCTCACATCTTAGAAGAATTTGAAAATCTCAAAACAAAATATTGAACCCCTTGTTAATGAATTGACTCTGATTGAGTTCAGAAAGATATGATTTCAACAAGACGGGGCTTTGCCTCACGACACTGCAATTGTCACCAATTTTCCGGCTGCTTATTTTGGTAACAGTTGGATAGGCAACCAAGGACCCAACCGTTGGCCGACCAGGTCACCGGACCTAACACGCCTAAATACTTTTACTTTCAGGGAAAGTTGAAAGATCTTATTTCTGAATTGCCGACTAATTCTAGATACGCATTGGAAGCGGCAGTAATGCAAAGCCTCCACAACCAGTACTTGTATTTCCCTACAATCCTAGAGAATTATCGGAAAGGGTAAGAAGGATTTGGTCCAAGTATAACATCAGGACCTGTTTCAGGTCTGAGAACACTATCCGTAGCAGCCTTACAAAAACCAGGCCACCAAACGCTGTTTAGACTCATCAACATAGCACCAAGTGGGCTCAAGCTGTAATTATCCACAAGGAGGAACACTGGTGTAGGAGAAAATTCAAAGTCGCGTATATGTTATCCAACAACGCATTTAGTCAAGCTAGCGTAGAGATACGTAACATAATGAAACCTCTAATCAAGCGGAAAACGACCAACTCCCGCCAAACGGTCATCTTCCGCTAAAAAATTAAGCAGATAGAGGAAAGATGGGATAGGTGAAAGCACTCGAATGATCTATAAATAGTCAGATCTCGGAGTTATAACTCCAATTATCACTCGAAGACGATTGTGGATACTAACAATCGAGTCGTCGTGACGTAACTTGGTTTGGAATCTTTTAATTTCTGGTTTCATTTCTTGTTGATAATATTTTTCAATTTTCAGCTTACCATAACTTTTCAGTTTTTTAATTTTTTGGTTTTGCTTCTATATTATTTTTTTGTAATTTCAGTTTTTTGTTTGATGAAATTGTTATTTTCGGTTAACCTTTTGAATTTTTTTCAGGAATTTCAAATCAATTTACATTATATTAGACAATGGAAATCCGAATTGATGAAATATTTCATTGTTTGTTTTTTATGCTTATTATTATTATTGTTGTTGAAGTTTCATTTATTAGTAGTAAATATAGTATACATTTTCATCAGTTTTATTGAAACTATGAGTTTTAATTATTGCTATGAAAAGCTCTCCCTACATTTGATAGTTAACTACTACTGAACAATTTCTTTCTGTTCTATCGTCACGTCGTCTAAAGCTTACTTGATCGAAGTATGCGTAATACCTAAAAGCTCTGTATTTCAAAGATGACTCTAGCGAAACATCAAGTGTGCTACATTTTTTAAAAAGGTAATTTTAAGCTCTATTGGAATATGCAGGAATATACAGGGTGTCTTATTGAAAAAAATAGTTTTCCATCAATACCTATCAGTTTTTGACACCATTGTGTGCTTCTGAAATGTTTTCATAGAAACAAATATTTTTTGTCGGAAAAAAGTTAGAGCAACTTTACGAAAATGCACATTTTCCAAAATATGCTGTAACTCAGGAATCATGATCGATATCAACATGCGGTTTCCGCCATTGAGTTTGTCATAAAATTTGACCCTCAGACACATTCATCAGTTTTCATTTATCTAGTTTGAAAAATGTCCAATTTGGCCCACTATGTACAAACTCGTAACAAGTCTCAACAATAAAAATAGTTTCCACTTACTTCTGACACGCATCTTCCAATTGGCCTCCATATATTCCACAACAAATGTCGTTCAGGACTGATATAGAACACGAAATTAGAGGGTTTGATGCTATTTGCAGTTTGTATGCGTTTGTCGTGATTATGAATCCATTAGGAACGATAAACTACAAAAAAGAATAGTTAATTTTTTAAATTTGAACATTCTCATTGACAAAATTTGTACGTCTCCAGAATTCAATGAAGTTAGTAGTGCCAACGAATTTCCTTTTCCACCAGTGATTTCCAGAATTTGTGATTCTTCACTGCGTAGATCTGATACCAAAATGGACGGTAGATTTTCAATAATTTTTGGAAACAGTTTTTTCTCTGGGATGAATATATCTCCACCTGCAATTGCTGTATATTTTAGTGACTATAGAAAATGTCTACATATTTACCTTCATATTGATACCAGAATTCAACTAGTGCTCTTCCTTGGTTCATATTCACGTCACATTTCGAAGGTACATTGTAACATTCATATCCATATTTACTTTTCTTTTTGAATGTTGATATTTTGCTTATGTCTAAATGTAAAACGCATTTGTACACTTTTTGTTTCACTTTTATATGAGTAGTTATCAATTCTGGAATAATTTTATTTTTACCAAGGTGTTCCAGTTTAATATCAACATTTTTTATTGGCAGTCTTTTATTGTCACTCGTATATGCGAAACCGTAATTCATTCTAGAAAAAAACATCATATTTGTGAATATTTTGATAGATGGAAGTACTATAAAGTTACTATATCGTCACAGTTATTAGATTAGGATCACCACCAAAGATTGTATTGAATATCGTCAGTTTTGAAGTTGGAACGCTGGAGGTTTGGGTTGAAAAAAAAATTGTAACTATTTGTTTGAAATGGTCTGTCATGAAACTTAATGTGACAAACCGAATTGTTACTCAATACCGATTTATTCTACTGTGTCATGGTGTATACAGTGCATTTTTTAATGTCCCCTTTTCCTTTTATTTTTTGAACAGGTCAACTGAAAAACTTGAAATTTGGGATAGTGAAATTAATGCATGAATTTACATCGTACTTAGGTTTTATGCAGTATTTCAATAGATGTACAGTGTCACACATAAAGTCCGCATCAAATGGGATTTTTTTTTGTTCATCTCTTCAAGCGACTTTGGATATCTCCATTAGGTTGTGCTTTAAAAATGATGCCAAATGACATGCATATGTGATTTTTCTTCCCTGTCAAATTTGACATTTTTTCCAAAAAATGTTCGGAAAAGCAGTTATTGCTCGAAATTTCGAAAATCGGTAATGAGAAAAGATAATTGTTTTTTCATTTTTCACCCATATACCAATTTTTAGCTCTCTAGTACAAATTTACTTTTTTTTTTACAGTTTTACGGAAATTTGACATTTGCCGATTTCTCAAATATAGCCAAATATCAACAAAGTTAGTGCTTTATGCCTAACTTATCTTTCCAAAGCATTTTTATTACCAATTGGTAATAAAAATGCGTTGGCTAAATTTGAGAAATCGGCAAATGTAAAATTTTCGAAAAACTGTAAAAAAACTAAATTTGTACCAGAGAGCTAAAAATTGGTATATGGGTAAAAAATGAAAAAAACAATCATCTTTTCTCCTTACCGATTTTCGTAATTTCGAGCAAAAACTGCTTTTCTGAACATTTTTTGGAAAAATGTCAAATTTGACAGGGAAGAAAAATCACTTGATCGGTCATATGCATGTCATTTGACATCATTTTTAAAGCACAACCTAATGGAGATATCAGAAGTTGCTTGAAGAGATGAACAAAAGAAAATCCCATTTGATGCGGGCTTTATGTGTGACACTGTATATGATTAATATTCCGAAGAGGTGCATTATGACATGCTCAAGGTTGTCCTATTCCTCTCATGCAGACCTACGACTTTGTAGGTACGTGTGGCAGATACCCAACCGAAAAATAATAACCCACCCAGCTAATGCCGCGCATAGAGTTGGAGTAAAACCATCAAGCACCTGTACAACGTCTGCGACTCGGAAGATTCCTCGAAAGTTATTTCCCACTATGCAGAAATTAATTTCGCTTGGTCGATCCGACCAACCGATAGACCGGTTTCGGAGTGATTGCCCCATCATCAGTACCGTGTATGGTCTCTACAGAACGGTGTGAACCGTCCGAGTATCACGACCAAACAGTCGAAGTCGTCTTGAATTATATCAGGTTTGGAGCCTAGCCCCCCTATCCTTGCAACTGTTGTTTGTCAGGAGGCCAAACGGGTCATAACTGATGGTGAGATGATGTGATGATGATGATGATGATGATGATGATGATGATGTAGATGGTATATAGCGGCATGATGTCCTCAGACATCAGTACCGCTCTTCACGTTGAAACCAAACCCCTTCCTGGCTGGGGTGAGTTGGATGAAAGAGTTGTTCATCTTTCAGCGGAAGATATTGGGGGCTCATTCGACAGAGTGTCGCGGGGCCTTCTATATCGGGAGGGGCCGCCTACAGTATAGTCTATAGCTTCCCTGACTAGATCACGACCAAACAAATATAATTCCTGCTAGTCATAGAATCTCTGTGCAGTTGATTCAGTGGGTTGTCCACTGCGCCACCTACAGACAGAGCCAGAAAACAACTCCACAAGCATACTCCGGGGTGGGAGTATGCTTGTGGAGAGGGTTAATATTCCGGAGAGGTGCATTATAACATGCTCAAGGTTGCCCCTTTCCTCTCATGCAGACCTACGACTTTGTAGGTACGTGTAGCAAAAACCCAACGGAAAAATAACAACCCACCTAGCTAATGCCGCGCAGAGAGTTGAAGTAAAAGCATCTGGCACCTGTGGAACGCCTTCGACTTGTAAGATTCGTCGCAAGTTATTTCCCACTATGCGAAGCAGAAATAATTTCGTTTGGTCGATCCGACCAAACGATAGAACGGTTTCGGTGTGATTGCCCCATCATCAGTACCGGGCATGGTCTTTTCAGAACGGTGTGAACCATCTGAGTATCACGACTATAATACCAGCTAGTCATAGAATCTCTCTGCAGTTGATTCAGTGGTATGTCCACTGCGCCACCTGCAGATGGAGATCAGTTTGACCAATACATACCTTAGGACACGTTCCAAATTCGAGAAATCAGGAGTATATAAATTAAAGTGTAGAACGTGCCCTAAGGTATATATTGGTCAAACTGGCAGAACATTTAGGAATCGAATCCAAGAACATCATAAGACCTATGTAAATAAGAAAACAAATTCAACATATTCAAATCTACTTCTACAAGAAAATCATATCTTTAACGAAGAGTTCGAAATTTCGCACATTGACAATAAAGGTTTGAAACTGTTTGTGGAGATCAAATCGTAGGTGTAGTTTTTGAAGTAATTGACATATTACAACATACGTATTTCTTGACGTTCCAAAAACCACTTCATCAAAATTCCATCATTTAACTTTTTTTAATGAGAATTCAAACTTCTGAATATCGTTGCAAACCCATAGTTAATAGTATCGTAATACACTACAATGAAAGAGAAAGAGTTGCGAAAGAGAATGTAACGAAATAATAAATCGTAGAAAATGAGCATCATAACGGAATGCTTCACGTTGCATTTCTTAAGTTACCGTCTCACGCGATATCGCATTAAATGTTCAAATTGTTTGCCATCATTTACTTGCTCTTGCTCTAGAAATAGTGTGCTGGTGGCAGTTTTCTAACATCTGTGGAGTGATAGCCATGCAGGCTCTTCTGATTCAACCTTTCAATTCCTCAATGTTTTCAAAATTTTTTCGGAATACATTATCTTTTGTGAAGTCCCACAACAAAAAATCTAGAAGAGAAATGTCCGGTTAACATGGTAGCCATTCAATAGGACCATTCTCTATACATTATCCTGCGATGTGGCAGAGCTCCTTCGAGTCAGAAATACTCTTAACGTTTCCATTAGGCTAAGTGGCAAATCTAGAATTTCAATTAGAGTCCCTGATAAGAAGTCCAAATATAATTTTCAGTGAGAGATGTTTCAAGCTATACGTTAACACCATACCTCTCTTGAAAATTGGTAACTCTATTTTCTTGTCGCCAGTGATAATGTATATTTCTGTTGAACCATCTACAAAAAACTGTTCTCCTGTAGAAATCCGTCGAATGCAGATGATGAACTTTCCTGACTAGATAAGGCTTGAATTTATTTTTCTTTGAAACGTAGTGAATTTGACCGAATTATAAGCAATCTCTCTCAGGGATACTTCCTTGTTCTCAATTTTTTTATTTTCCACAAATCCTAAATGAAATGAATGACATTTTATCATTATCGTGAATCTTTTTGGAAATCACCTAAAACGCCAATTCATTATCGCCACCTCATTCAGTAACCGTACATTTTCTTTTGGAGGGTTTTTCAAAGGATTTATAATTGCGTAAACCATTTTCGGTACATTAAAGATATTTAGGTGTTTGTCGTCATTCAGGATACAATTCCTGATACAGTTCCAGAGATTTTATAGTATTTCTCAAACATCTCGAATAAACAACAAGCATATCCAGTTTTTCGTCAATGGAAAAATTCACGTTTTTCCTTCAACATGCTTCACCAAATAGAATATCTGTGTCATTTTATGTTTGACAATTAACTTGACATTCACATTCTTGTATTTCATGGCTTACTTCAAAAAAAGAAATCATTGTTTACCATGTTTGTCCTGAATATCATCTATGATTATTTTGATACAGTATTTTTATTGTTACAAATTTTCAAGAAACATTTGTAAATTATGAATAGCTTGGTGTTGATAGAAAGATTATTGGTCTCTCTTTTTTAAAACAACCCAGGCAGCCACAAGCAACAGTATTATGTGTTAAAAAATTTTTTTCCGATGTTACGCATGCTTAAACATTAACTCTAGTTTGCATAAAAAAAACTTCTTTCACCAACATTTTACCGTCTGCCATTCATGCAACCGGAAGGCTGGGTAACACAATTCACAAAAAAATAATGGCAGACGGTGTCATGGTGTTCTGGCTAAAGCATGCATTTTTTATTTGACAAAAAAAATAGTTAACTAAAATAAATTTTTACCGTCTGCCGAGCACAGCGTAGACTAACTGTAGCATGAAATGGAATAAACTTCACAAGGCAGAGGGTTTGCCGGTTAAATAATAACATATACGCATTAGTTAATTAACAATTTTTTCACAGTGTCTCTGAACCATTTTTTACCGTATAAAACTTGGTAAGATATAAACTTCAGTATGTATGCGTACATACGCTAACCAAATCTAAATTGCGTGCCGTATGTATGCAACAACCAAAAATAAGTAATCCAAAGTCTCAAGAATGAAGTGAAACACATTACGGAGTGAGAGATGAAATGGAGTCTTTCAAGACTCCATCGTTTGACGCATCCAATCTACCACCATGTGCCAGAGAGTTACAGCAACAAACATGTGGACCAATTCTTTTGAAAAAATTCCATCTCCATTAGACTCATTAAATAATGGCTGGTATCACAATGATAATGGACAGTATACATTTAACTGGTTCGAAGGACCTGATGCGCCTGAAACCATTCAAGAAAATTAACATCTACCGTTACGTCAGTATTTAAGAAATTGTGAGAACTCAATGATATGAAAATCCATAATAAAAATATCGAAAATACTACCTTACGTAATTAATCGAAATTAAATAAATGTAGTAGTATAATATGTTCACGTATCATTTAAATAATTTTGCTTTTTCTTCACATCCTTTAAGCTGTATCACGAAAATTGATTATTTTGCTAGCTTATTTTTTATTGTAGACCCTACTGAATTTGCTCAGCTCAATGATGAGGAAATTGCAGATTTGGGAAATGAAAATATTGCTGAAGATCATTATGATGATGTTAATGATGATGATGATTCAGAAGGCAGTATAATGAGCCACGTTAACGTTGATTTTAATATTTGTCAAGAAACCATTGAATCAGATGAAAGTTATTTCGTTTTTATGTCGATATTGGAAAAAAAATATTGTTTATGTATTTCTAAATTTCGTACATTTATCATTATTTATCCCCACTTCATCAAAACAACTGTTGAAAAAAAATGGTTATAGAAGTTGCGTCCTTTTAAAGGTTGATGAAAATCTCTTTTGAAGTAACATTGATACTTGTGTCATAAAAAATTGTCTACCGCTTTCGTCTGATCACGATCTATTCGTCTGCCAATTGACAGTTCATCTATTCAATAAATATACATTGCAAGGAAACAATGTCAGTCGGTAAAACATTGGTCAATGTTATTACATTTTTTTGCAAATTGAAAAATATTTTTCAGTTGTATATACACAGTTAATTAGTCTGCCAATTGACAATTTGTCTACTTTATTATCATATATATTGCAAGGAAACAGTGGCTGCCGGTAAAACTTTGCTCAAAGTTATTACTTTGTTCCACAAAAAAAAAAATCAGTTAAATAAACACAGTCAATTCGTCTGCCAATTAACAATTCGTCTACTTAATAACCATACATATTGTCAGGAAACAATGGCAAATGGTGAAATGTTGGTAAAAGTTATTATTTTTTTTGCAAGGTCATTCGCGTCTGCCTATACTTAAAACACTGCCAATTTGTCTCAGGACATTTTAATTATGGAACTTTATTACATTCAAGACGCAGGTGAAAACTTTTTCAGAGACACTGTAAAAAAATTGTTGAAAAACTAATGCCTATAAATTATTAATACACCGGCAAACCGTCCGCCTTATGAAATATCGTTCATTTCATGCTACTGTTAGTCTACGCTGTGCTTGGCAGACGGTAAACAATTGATTTTAGTTAACTAAAAAAAATAAATAAATAAAAAACTCATGCTTCAGTCAGAACACCATGTAACCATCTGCCAATTATTTTTTTGTGGGTTGCATAACCTAGCCTTTCGGTTGCATGAATGGCAGACGGTAAAATGGTGGTCAAAGAAGCTTTTTTATGCAAAATAGAGTTGATGTTTAAGCATGTGTAAAATGGAAAAAAAATTCGTTCAACGCATAATACTGTTGCTTGTGGCTGTAAATATGTCCTCTGAAAAAGACAGACGGTAAAAATGGGGTCAAATTTCTGACACGGGCTCCCGGTCTATCAGTAACATTCGGAAATTCGAGCTTCTAATGAAAAAATTATAAAATATTGATGTTGTGTTTTCGGGAAAAACGTCGAATGAAGCAAAAAGTTTCTCTTTCATTTTTGATACTATTGAAATTGGAGGCAGCAGAGCAAAAAAAATAAACTCTGTTATTTTCAGTTTTTTACAAATACATTTACAAATAGAAATATATATAGAAAAATCCTTTTTAATTTTCGGATATGCAGTCAACAAGGGAATGGTAAAATAAGTGAACTCTTTTTTCTGTTCCAGCTTTCGAGTTTTTATTGGCTCTCCTACAATAATTGAGAAAATTGTTTTCAATATTGATTCGAGAAGTTATAAAACGTATGAAACTTACGAAAGTGAGGTTGGTATTCCCTTCCACTTGCCCAGATTTGTAAAAATAACATATCACAAACGACAAACACTTTTGGTAAAAAACAACATCAAAATAAAAACTTTACATTATGCAGTGATTGCTCAAATTTTTTTAAAAAAACAAATTTTTAATAAATCACAGACTTCCATGGAGGCTATGATGAAGTCAAAGAGGAAGTTAGATTCTGAATTGAATGAAATGTGAAGTTGACAATAATGAGATTATTGATGGTGATTTTCTTGACCTTGTTGCCAACATTTTGGCAACATGTTACTTTTTCTATATAAACAAAGGTAGGAGAAAACCCAACAGGCCTCACAATACTATCCAACACAAATACAATTGGTAACCAATACCACTATATCCAGATCCGAAGGTTATAGACGACGAAACAAAAAATGAAAGTCATATCAAAAACTTTTGAGCGGAATGGATATGAAAATCATACAATTCAGAAAGCAACATACCAAAGAACGAATGAAAAACTATCCTGCCCTGCGTCAAAACGACACAACATAAAAACAACTTATAAATCACGAGAAACATCAGAAATTACTCAAACAACCCAAAAGAAAGTCAACTTAGAAAACAAAGGCATTCATACGATAACAATTGAAGATTGCAAACGGAGGATACGACGGCCATATGAATAGGCGAAAATCAGTCAGATTAGAGGAACACAAAATCTCACTTGGCAACAAACGAACAACCTCAGCCTTATACAAACACCACCTTGATACAGGTCACAATATCGACAGTCTAAACAAGAGTGATGACACTCAGACACACGCTACCTCTCAACTATATGGAAAAGCATCATATCCAAAACCGAAGCCAGCACACTACCAACAACGAACGCCCTGCCGCGAGGCGCCCGAGACCCTAATGCACTTGCTATCAGCATGTCCAGCATATGCGGTCTCGGCCTATATCCATCGACATAACGCGGTCCTAAGAGTGCTCTATTACCATCTATGACACTCTTACGGTATTGACGAGACATCGGTGCTGCCCTACGCTCCGGAGGATATTGAATCCGTTGTGGGGAACGAGAAGTGCCGAATTTATTGGAACTATTCGTTCCCCACCCTCAGGCTCATACAAGCTAATAAGCCT
>WOGN01007674.1:0-11708 GCA_015342105.1 Leptinotarsa texana | reverse complement strand
GTTCTCTTTACATCCAGCGACTCCTCTCTTCGACCCTCTCTGCTCATATATCCGTTCGAATACTCTGTCAATTATTATTAATTTAATACAAATATAATGGACCATAAAAAATCAATAACTGAAAAGCATGTGAAGAACGGAAGCAAAAACAAATCATTTTACATATTATCACGACATGAATTCAAATATAAACAGCCTATCGTGAGCGGTTGAACGGCGGGGTAGTTTTAATAGATATATCATTCTGATAAATCGGGGAGGTGGAAAATTCATTGAATAGTAGGTACTGAATATACTTGATTTTTTTTTTAACTTGTTTTAATTTTTTTTCAGTTATTTTTATTCATTGCCATCAATTTATTTGTTCATAAAAATTTTCCATGACAAATTAGATATTTCAATACATGCAGTAAACAAAATACTCAATTCTCTTCGTCATTTATCATAATTTGTCGGGCAAACAAAGCGTTTTATTTAGGCATATACTCCATACGTCTATCAAAGACATAATCTTTGTGTGCATAACGCATTTAAATTTATGATGTATGGATTCAGGATACGAAAATTAGGTATTCAGGTGCGATTTCCCTGTCACTAGAAGAAACACCTGCAAAAGAAGCTGTTGGCTCTCACATTACTTTTATCTTATCACGCTTATCAGAGTTTGTGTTGCAACAAGTGTCTCCAAAGGTACGTAGCGCTCACTGTATCACTTCACTAAATATTATACAACAAAGTCCCCGCGCCGTGTCTGTCTGTTTGTCTGTCTGCATGTTTGAATGTATGTCTTAACGCGTTACAGTCAAAAACTATCAACATATTTTAATAGGGTTTTCACAATTGATGTATTAATAGAACTGACCGACATTGGTCCGGGTTTGTGAACTTTCAAGTGTAAATTTCACATTAAAGTGTCTCTTTTGAACACTAATCGAAGTGATTCAAGAAGATGGTTTATGTATATAATTCAAAAATATGATAGAATTGTATACCTGTATAATTCATTGATGATTCATGTGCGAAGCCGGAAAGTTTTCAACAATTCACTATACATTTTTCTTCTTTTATATATATAGTAATAATACCTACGTTCATTAGCAATTCTGATAGGAAACATAGAAAACACTGGTTTCAACTAGAAACATTACAAAAAAGACTGGAAACAACACGTTTCCGGAACTAAATTGTTGAGAGTTGAGTTGAGACGAGATAAATCTTTTTATCTGGGGGTTCTTGGGTTGAAAAAACACTCAAATCGTTTGGATCTGAGCTGACCGGACAAAGAGATCTCAAATTCAATAACGCCTCAACATAACATAGAACTGTACTGAGTTCTTCGTAGGTTGAAGTTCAATAACTCGAGTAAGATGTGATTCAGCGAGTTTTACTCCTGCTACTCACACATGGGCAGTGGCGGATCTAATAGGTGGTACAGAGGCACGCCCCCCTAGAGGGTTGAAAAATGTTGTAGATATGAATTGGTGAAATACATTTTATGATTAGAAGAGAAAAGTCAGACAGATATAGATTGTTACATCTAATATATAAATAAAGCTCAACTGTTTTCATACGTCACAGAATATTAATTAAATTAATAAGTTTATTCTTGATCAATCCCATTACTGTAATTTTGTGTAATATTTCCGTCAGGAGCAATAGTACAATGAGATCGAGAGGAGGAGAGAAAAAAAGGCAAGGAGGCCTACAATCATTCTTTTTCAAGAAACCAAAGGTAAGCTTGTTAACATATTCTCGTACTTGCTTAATATTTTCGTCTTTTTCAATGATTTTTCATGTTCCCGATAGATCTTTGAAGTGTTTACACTACATTAGACTTATCAGAAGTCAACACTGACGATGGAACTTACGATCACCTTTTACAAAATCGTGATTTCAGCCAACTTTTGAAAAAGCGAGATGTCCTGGTATCCATTTCAGATGATGAAAAATATCAATGGCTGAAAAATGTTGGGTTCCCCTTTACAGTTTCAGAAGAAAATAAGAACTGTTATTTTCAGCACAGTTGGTTACAAACATATTTATGGTTGACGTACTCTGAAGAAATATGTTCTAGCCTCACATTTCAAAAATTGTGGAAAAAATGCCAGTTATATCAGCAAATTCATGCAGAATAAAATAATAGGATGCTGTGGCGAAGTTATAACTGGCAAGATTGTGAATAAAATAAAAAAGTCTAAGTTTTTCACATTAATGGCAGATGGGACCACATATTTGTATGTTAAAGAACCACTTACAATGTGCATAAGGTATTTTTACTCCAAGAAATACAAGATTGAAGAATTTTTCATCAGGTTCGTGGATGTGTTGAATCTCAGTGGAGAAAACTGAGCACAAACAATTTTACTGGAGGTAAGTAAACTTTGCCTTGATTTGCCTAATTGCCGAGGACAAACTTTCAATAAATCCTCCAATATGAGTGAAATATTTAACGGTGTACATGCCGGCTTTTACCAGATTCTGTCTCTTGCAATCTAGAGCCAGTGTGCCAACCATAGGCTAAATTCGGCTGTAAGTAAAGCTTGAACTGTTACTAGAATCAAAAATTCAATGGGAGTTATATTTTCCATGGCAAAGTTTTTCTTTGACAAGCGAGATATAAAGCTTTGCAAGAAGAGATGCAGGAAAATATGGTCTCAAACCAGAAACACATGCTTTGAAAAGCTGTGTGGAACAAGATGGATATAAAGGCACAAAGCTGTGACTAAATGGTTTGGCTTTACGCCACGTACACCTGGATATTTTGAAAACAATGAAGGCTGAAGAAGTCTTGGATGTATACACAAGAAAACACAAGAGAAGTTGTTATAAAAAATTTACATATCAAAAATATTATGTTTATATTATAAAAATATGATTATGTTCAACACTAATAAATTTGATTGATAAAAAATAATTATAATCTACTTTTTAATTTATTAGGTTTGAAACAGCTTTTCACTCAATGGTAATGATGATTAGCGTTATTTTTAAAATACATATTTTTCTAATTGTTAGTTGTAGTACGAATATTTAAAACTAAGCAATGGTTTCAATTATATTTCAAATGTTCGTTTCTGAACATCAATAAAAAACCTCCAGTGACTCAATGCTTTTTGGAGGGTTTATTCCTGCATATGCTGTTAGCGATATAACTGTCGCAGTGAAGACTCCTGCACTGACACCTGTCGGATATAATCCAACGCCTTTCGTGGTATTAGCCAGGGAAGTAGTTGTTTTCTAATAGGCGTCAGTCTATTTAACCTACTGTGTAGGTGCATCGAGACTGGCTTGAACGTTTAAAGTTCATTTCTTTAAAAATCTAAGTATGTTTGCGTGAGAACTAGCAATTGTATTTGCGATATTTATTTGAGTGTTTTTGAATCTACAACAAGTGTTTTGTATAAATCCGAATAAAATATATATGAATATTAATAAATATATTTTTTTTCAAATTATATATCGCGATGACTAATATTTATTAACAATTTATTCATTTAAAGATAATTCACTTTGATTATAAGTGATAAAAGTGGTTTTTACATATTATTTTGAGTACGTTTGTAGAATTTGAGGTTAGTTGATGATATGTATCATGTGTTCGCATCATAAACCAAAATGAATTTTTACAATAATATTTAATATGTAACTGTACAAATAAATTGATAATAGATACAAATGATAATCAATAAAGTCCAGAAAAATTGAATCATTCCAGATATTGAATTCCAAATAATGAAATTTATCATGAGGTACATACACAGTACAACATGACGATAGTATCAAAATAAATTTTGTTTTGGTTGGTTTCCGAGTTTTGCCGTTATCTTTTTGACGTGTCAACTAATAGTTGATAGTCAACTGTCAGTTGACACGTCAAAAATAGTACTTCGACTACCCCACTGAAGATGACTACCGCAGTTGCAGTTGAAACTTTTGGAGATTATAACCGAAGAAGACCACGGCAAAACTCGGAAACCAACGAAAACATTGACGCCAGCCGTGAACAAATAATGAAATGAATCACAACGAGAAATAATTTCAAAAAACAAAGTTTTTATTTCAAGTATATTTCAAATAGGTATATATATTGCACTATTGCATTGACTATGATTCAGCTTCAATGTCAGAACATCGTAAGCTTTCAAAAACCATAATTTCAAAAAAGGAAATTTCAAATGTGTCTTGACCCAACAAAAGGCATGTCGGAGTACAATAAAAATTGCGAAGTCGACCTCAAAATCTAACGTAACATCCATCTTAGCCTTCTCAAGAGCACCACCGTCGCATCTAACTGTTAAGAAATCTAGCAAGCGTGTAAAAAAGCGCGTCTTCGCCAATGGCCGTCGAGGAATCTTCTTCTCCACCAATAGCCATCCGTGCATAACGTCTATAAGACCTGGCACCTGCAGGATGAACTCATTTCGAAGTTCTTAGTCTTAGAAGGCGCTGAATCGTACAATCTTCCGTTGTTCCGTTGCTTGTTTTTCTTCTCCTCCTCCGGTTGAACTTGCAGTTGTTGGTTCTATTGCGAGAGAGTGACTTTGACTTTGACATCCAAGTGTGCCGGTGCGTGTGGTGAAACAAGTGAGTTCAACGCCTGCTAGCTTAGCTGTGACTTCTGCCGGACGACGCTGACGAAGAGGAGATATTTTCAAGGTAGGTGTTCGAAGTAACGATGCGTTTATGGTTTTCGAGGCCGCGAATTATTGGTACTTGTCACTAGCAACTAAAACTTCAAACTATTCATTTAATATTGTTCATGTCGATCAATATGAAAAATATTTTTTCACTTGTGTATCCCCGGTACCGGCGTTGGGTTAGTTTTGTTCGTGATACACATGAAAAATCTTTATCAGACAACTCACAATGAAAATGAAAACGAAATATTTGGTTAATTATGTCGGCAATAATATCAGCTTTGTCCATAATAACCTAAAAAGCAAGGCCTAAACATTTCAAATTCTCCAAAAAAAAATTATACGCTCTATTCATACATGATTCAACAGTTATTTGAATAAAATTGAGCTTTTTGTATGAAGGTAATAGAAAATAGATTCACTGAAATACTATATTGGAGTCGTACAAGGTTCAGTTCTGGGACCTGGTTTGTTTCTGTTTTACATAACTTCATATTTGAGTTTATGTAGTTAATTTTTTTGCTAAAATCGTGCAATGCATTGAACTTTTGAAATGGTAGATAAATAGTTAAGAGTCAACTAAGTTAAACTCAAAATTGGACTTGATGAATTTTGTTGAGTCTGAACATTGATGAACAATATTGAACCTTACGAATACACATTTCATACCTAGAATATAAATTTCCAAATATGTACTCTTTGTGTGAGTTGAAAACATCTATGATGCATTCTGAATAGGTAGTAATAGAATTCAATATTCACATTTGGAATGTTGGAAACTGGAATAATATTCATGGCTATCAAACTAAGCAATCTGAATGTCTCAAAATTCAGTAAAGTTAAAACAATGTTCACGAATTGAGATTCTCATTTGGAATGATTTTACTAATACTCAGAAAATGTTTCTCATTTCGATTCAACTATATAGTGCTAGTCAATAGAAACTTGTCACTGTGAATATTCAGCATGTAATTTAGTTCCAAAAAAATTAATTGAAACAAGTCAATTTATGTTAATGCCATCATCCTCTATCATTTGTGAATAAGTTTCCAAAGTGATATGATAACCGTGACTGTTATGCAAGATGTATGAATTCCTCAACTATACCAAGTCAATCGTTTCCTTGTGTTGTACACTGTTGGGATTCCGCAATGGTAACTGTAATATAACAATCTCTTAGTCATCACTTTTTTTTCTAAGCTGAACAGTGATTCATCATCAGGTAACTTCATTCACAAGCAAAAGTTGACTATGGTTCAATCAGGAGATCTGGAAAGCCATTCTATAGCTTTTTCATCTAGTATGCCAAATATATTTGACCAAAAATGTCGGCCATAAAAAATTGGTGCTTCATTTTTTCTGAATCAAGATGTTTTTTATTAATGTTATTCATTCTACAAGATATATATTATTTTTGGGTCTAGTACATTATAGATTAGTTGGAGAATCTCATCATTCAATGATACATCGATGAAAAATATCATAACAAAACAATCATCAAAGATAAAGGGCACAGTGTTCAATATCAGCGTTTGAGAATGAAAATAGCTCATCTCTCTCAATTATATGAATTGGCTAACTATTCATTGATTGAAAATGTACATTTCTCTGAAAAACAAATATTGTACTTGCAGTAAGTCAGAATGTTCATGGAATATCTCACAATATTGCAAAATCACCTTCATCACGAAACTTCAGCATCTTCTTGGTAACTCATTTCAGAACAACTGTCAATTTATCGCCATTTTCAACAACGCTGATAGGATATGTATTGGGATTGACCGATAACATATACGAGTAGTATTCAAGTAACATCACATTGTGAGATATTCACTAACACTGAAATTTTATGAAAAAGTATTAATCGACAACCCTGATAGGTTCATGTTTGCAATTGTCCACAGATCCAGATTCTATTTATATTTCAACTTCTGCTGATCCATCCTTTTTAAAAAACATTTCACGGTCTTCAATAATTTTTGAAGACTGTATATTACTTTAAAAAAACTCAATCTAGAAAACACAAAAAATATATCTTCTTCTTTGTAGGAGTGGCAAAATGAACTTTTATTCTACCATCCTTCAAATATTGTTATTTTCTTCCAATTGATCCCTCCATGGTAGGTTTAAATGAAAGTTGGTGAGTGATCTTTCAAATACATATGCATTTACAACAGAAGCACCCTTCAATAATAGCACCTGGATGGCAAGAAGATTTATGGACTTCTGGCAGAATCTTCCAGGATTGGCTCACTCCAAGGCGTTCACTCACCCTTTGAAACTTGATACTAAACTGTTGGATTACAGTGGGGATGAACTACGATGTCTAACAGGCCTTCTTACAGGTAACTGTCATTCGAATCATCATATGCAGAGACTCGTCGGACTATCAGAAGAGAGTGTATGTCGCTTCTGTTTGGAAAATTATGAAACAGCAGAGCACATAATTTATGCCTGACCCTTGGAGACTGAAACATGTTTTTAGACAGAGTCGTGCTGTTATCTGACTTTGAACACCACTCACTATACAAACTAACCGGCTTTGTTAAGAATTTGGGTTCATTTGGTCGAGTGTGAATAGGTGTGAGTCACAATAAACCCTTGCGGGTTGCGATGCAGGGTCGAATAGACCCACTCACTTTGGACCTAATCTAACCGAACCCTATAATATTGTTCAGTTGTCTTACAGGTTGAATTTCATGGTTCATTTGCTAGTAATTTCCGAAGTCAAATAATTTTCCAATCATAAATGTCTTGAAATTATCAATTCCCAATAAGGTTTCCAATCAAAGCACAACTTCATTCGTTCTTGGTAATCAGTTGTATCCGAAGAAGACTTAATGAATTAATCACCCCGATTTGATAACAATTTTCTTCTCTTATAACATTGATTATATTATTTCTCAGATGTATTAAACGTCTGGTATGGAAAAAGGTAATTGGTTTATTGATTGGAGAATAAGTCTAATTACAATTTTTCCTTCTTTCAAAATTCCATAAATTCCTCCCAATCAATTTCAACTCCTAATATTATTTTTGTTAGTTCATTTTTTAATCAATCAGTACCTACTAGTAATTACATTTTCATCTTTATTATGAGATGCTGGAGTCTATGTCTATCTGAAAAGTAGGTTGTTGACTCAAGTTATAAAAAATACAAATAAAGTTGTCAACCGTATATGCCTTGCAATCCACATATTCTGCAAACACCTTATTCATCAAGAGCTTGGTAGTGTCTATCAGCTAGACATTGTTATTCACCAATAGGAAGTCGATATAGAGTGCTTATTGCTTGCATGATGATAGCTTTATAAGAGAATATTACTTTGCTGTAAAGCAATTTAAATTACAAAAATTATAGCAAGAGATTGCAGATGTAATGGGAACTCAAGTAAAAAAGAAGAAAATATGGAAAAAATCGTTTCACAACACTTCACGCTTTTCATTTCACGTACCTACTTTCCAGAAACCTGCTTGATCACGAGCTTGGCAGCGTCTATGCTAGACATTTTTTTGCGTCTGTTACAATGTACATGTGATTAATTTTCACATCACCAATAGATGGTTGATATAGTCTCATTCTTCCTCACTAGATGATGACTCTTCAAGAGGATATTACTTTGTGAAAAGCAATTTAAATTGCAAAAATGATAGCGAGAGATTGCAGATGACTTTTTATGAAAAATCAATTAATTTGTTTCCCATTGTCGATCATCTCTGTAAGAAGAATAATTCCTGATAGAAAAGCAAAGAAGTTCAGTTCGTTGATACCAAAAATTTCAAATGTTTGTGTAGAGAAAATCGAATGTGTGAAAAGTTAAAATTGTATAAATTTAGTAACCAAATCAATCACTTAATTGTTTTTATTTGGTTCGGTTCAAAAGATGGAAAATATAGTACTTTACTAAGTGATTTGCGTGTGATCATTTCTTCCGAAGTGAAAAAAATGATGAAAAAATGTTACAGCCATAAAATGTTTCTTTCGAATAGCGATGAAATTGGCAGACATAAAACGAGGCACTGATGAAATTGATACAGTTTGATTCATATATTGATACAATCAGTTGAGAATATATCAGAAAATAATGTTCATGAATACCACTAGGTCTAAACATTGTTTCAAATTGTTGTTTATTTATTCAAAATGAAACTTTTCTGTTTGATTAAAGGCGACATACAGTTGATGTATCTAGCCGCGTCAGGTAAGTCGGGTGACTCTGGTGCCGGTTCTGTGATCTCATGTCAAGGCACGATAAATTTCAACAATGAAGTCCTATTGTTGAAAAATACGTACTTTGTATTTGAATAATGTATTTATTTAAACATTGTGTCTTTCCTAATTGAACTTTCAAATATATGTTTTTCAGAAGAAAACTTTCTATTTCTCCATTTTTATACCAAAAAAAATGAATGAAACTTTCAAAAAAGAAAGGAAACAATGAATTTCAAACTGAACTCCCAACCAAAATGTGTGGATCATGCGTAGAAGGTACATTCAGACACTAAATGGAAGAAAATATCCTTTCGAAACAACTACTTCCATTTAAACATTAAATTAGAAAACACATCTTCTTTTCCAGATAATGAATTTGACTAAATTCAATATTTAATATTTTGCTCTTATGGCTATCTTATAGCTATTTCAGAAAGTAATCTTCACGAATCGTTTATGATTCAACATCGACAAAACAAATGTGGTCACGTTTAGATGTAACATAGGGGAAGTACACTTCAGAAATGTAAAAATTGAAAATTTGGAGAAAAAGAAATTTTTAGGGCTCATCATTGATGAAAATCTAAAATTTGATTCCCTTGTCAACTACTTATGTGAAAGACTAGCAGATGAGTTTATTTTGCACAAATTGAGTACTATTTACATTATGGAATTTGTTTCGGGGAAATTGTACACAATTTCGTTTCAATATGGCTACAAAAAAGCTCTATCAGATATTTATGCCAGGCTAGCTACAGGGATTCATGCCGCCCATTATTTGTGAAGCAAAACATTCTGACATTAGCATGTCTTTTCATTTTGGAAACAGTGTGTCTCATCCACGAAAAAATAAAAATCAATTTAATACTACCTCAACTTATAGTACACGTCAGTCTTACTTAATTTACCTTCCAACACCTACCCAGGCCTTTACACAAAATTCTTTCATTTTCAGTAGCAAGAAGTTATTTAATGACGTTCCCATTAATTTAAAGCAAAGAAAGGAAAGTAAAGAATTCCTTGTTGGGAAGCTCTATTATAGTGTGGACGAATTCTACCAAGGCTCTATCAAGTAATTGTCATGTAACTTTGTGTAAACAAGTTATTGAAACCAACACGAAACAGCTATCAGTGTTAATTATGTAGCATTATATATTTGCATTTACTCAATATTCATGTATTTATATGTTGTTTTGTCCATATACTCTGCAATTGTCACTAAACATTATTTTATGGCCTATATTTGTTAATTTGATGTTCCGTATACACGTTTTACTCTACTATACTCTGTCAATAAGATGTTCAGATCTTGGGTAATAAATCATATTTCGATTTGATTTGATTTGATGATTTTAACACACAGAAAATATAATTCTTTAGGGATTTTCTCTCTTAGAAGCAACTTCAAACATAATTTGAAAATAACTTCAACAACTTGAAAAAACATATTTTTCGGTGTATTTCATATGCATTTAAAATTATTTGCTTGTTCTTAACCTTGCTGCTATTTCAGGTAGGCTATTTTTAAGCTTTTTGTCCTATGCATCGTACATGTCCACCTGGAGCGCAGAAATAATCTTACTACCAATGTTAATACATATGATATTGCGTAGGGCATTAATAATACGTAATAATACAGCTAATAACTAACTGCCACCCAGTTATGATAAATCGTTTCTTCGCTCGTAACAAGAATGTCATTGAAGAGGAAATTCATTATTCTTGAAGGCAGCATGTTTATCATAGACTTCAATTACCATGCCAACTTTTCTTTCTCATATAAATCTCCCAGATGGAATTTATGTTTTGCCCGAGAAAAACTGCTGTAACAAGACAATTACGTGGGATTATTTATTCCTCTGGGACGAGGCGGTTCGTCCTTCCTATTCGCTGGCGTGAAGCAGACATTGGGTGAAGTTGATGCATTTATAATATTCTTTTCAAGGACCTTACAAGTAGATTGTAAACCAATAGATGTGTGAGATTTTGTTTGATTTTAGACCATAACAGTACCACAAAAACTCAAAATTGTCTGCTGAAGACCAACACAAACATCATTAGAAAAAAACATTTCTTACAATTGTCTTGTAAGATTGTGAGATTATCACCTAGTAATAGCTTTCAGGCGTGTTTATACTCAGTATACAGGGTGTTCCTTAAGCACATGCTAATATATAAGGAGGTAATTCTTAGACCCATTTTAAGAAAAAAACTTTCTATGGATATATGTCCTAAACGCCTTAACTTTTGAGATACAGGGTGGCAAAGTTTTCAAAAGTAATCAGTTTTTTAATAATAACTGAGATAATTTTGTAGATATCTTTGGCATATTTGGTACATATGTTTCATGCCTCAAGGCGCATTTTCTGATGTACACAAATTTGTATTTTTTCAAACAGTGGCGTCCCTACGGGTTTCGCATTGAATATTTTTGGGAAAAAAGTACTACGCCAATGCTTTCTTTTCAAAATGAAATCATTTTTGAAATCCTCATTTATTTTTGAGAAAATTTGATCTCTCGGTATTTCTTTGTCCGAAGCATGGTTTTCACTCAAAAAAATAAAAATCGACAGAAAGCAAATTAAGAAATTAGATCAATTCTAAAATGAATGAGAATCTGAAAATTACTTCATAACGCATTACCAATTCCCCAATAAGATTTGAAAACATAATCTGCAAAAAAATTAATTTTTCACAAAAACGAGTTTTATTTTATTTTGTGACCTATCCAACGATTAGGATAAACTGTATTCAAATGGTTTCGGACAATTACACTGAAATTAGCAGGGGCGTGCATGTACCATATTCGATTCCTTAACGCAAGTGGCACATCTTCCAATAACCCAGGTAAGTCTTCT
>WOGN01007673.1:0-11709 GCA_015342105.1 Leptinotarsa texana | reverse complement strand
TCTTATAAGCCGAAACCGGTCGTAACGTTAAATAAACATAGTAGAAACTAGACAAAAGTATTTTCTTCATTCTATATTCATCAATGTATTTCATTTCAATTGAATATCTATACTCTCAACCAACTGGAAATGAAAAGGAAAAGCAGAATTTCTATCTCTTCCTGGATGATTTTGAAATAAACGTGGTATATTCATGCATTTTATACTACAAAGTTACTAAAAATAAATTGATGGACGTAGCTTCGTGGTACGAAACCATAATAAACAGAATTGGAATTTTCCATGTTTTTTACCACTTCTATTTGTAACTAACGTTACTGCAGTTTCGTCCTACAGGGATATTTTTAAACGTATACATTAAACCAACCAGATTTATTACATTAGCCCTTATATAGCATCCCTGTAGGTAATAATAGACTTACTTGACTTGCTTGAGTACCTGAATTTACAATTTACAATGCGGATGTGCTAATTTGAAAAGCGGTAATTGAGTTTGTAATCATTCCTTGCATAGTGCAAAATTTCCATATCTTTTAGATTCGGGAACTTGTGGTTGCATGTCGAAGAATAGTTTAAAAACGTCGAATCAATTTTTCCTAGTCTGAAGGACCTTTCATGTTCAGCATACCGTTTTTGGTATGCTGAACATGAAATGTGGTCGAAATTTCCAAAAACGATGGGTTAAGGTGATAAACCACTGTTAGTTTAATATATAAGTTTGAAAATATCCTTATAAGACGAAACTGCAATATAAGTCTGCTGGTAGATTTTCAGATCTCCTTCTTAAAATCGGTAATGATGATTTTCCATCGTTTGATGAAATGATAACCATCCCAGAAAAATTGTGCACAGTTGTTACTGACAAGCCTATTGAATGGTTATGTGATCGTGCCATACTTACTCCAAAGAACGATCAAGTAGCAGCTATCAACGATATCCTGCTCATGTCGTTTGAGGGTGCAGAAAAGGTCTATCCTTCGATTGATACTGTGGTTAATACAGATGACGCTACTAATTACCCGGTAGAATTTTTAAATTCATTGAAACCTCCAGGTTTGCCTTGTCATAAGCTTATTCTGCGTGTGGGCACTCCAATTATGTTGTTGCGAAATTTGAAACCACCAAAACTTTGTAACGATACTGTACGATACTGTAAGTGAAAGGGTTACATCGCAATATAGTGGAAGCCACTATATCAACTGGGTGTGCGAAAAAGGAAACTGTATTTATATCACGGATCCCGTTAATACCTAATGATATCCCGTTCGGATTTGAACGATTACAGATTCAGTCTCAGAGAAAAACTCTCAAATTTGCGGGTATTGACTTGAGAGAACATTGCTTCTCTCATAAACAGTTTTATGTTGCTTGCTCACGAGTAAGTTCACCAAATAGCTTGAATGTTTTAGCGCCTGATGACAGATTAGTTGAAAATATCCGTTCATTTGAACAGTAAGAAAGTTTTTGCTTTTTCAATTCGAAAATTTGAACGAAAAAATCCCAAGTAACCCTCCGAGAGTTTGAGTAGTTTTGCCTATTTACTTCGTAAACTGATTTACTAATTAGTAGCTTGAATACTCACGTAGTAATCTTCATTATGGTGAGCAGTTTTCAAGATGGCTGGTGCAACATGTCCATGGGATACTGGGACAGCATAAGCGTGAGATACTGGAGCGGCGTAACCATGGGATACTGGTGCAACATGTCCATGGGACACTGGGACAGCATAAGCGTGAGATACTGGAGCAGCGTAGCCATGGGATACTGGTGCACTGTATGCATGAGATACTGGAGCCGAATAGCTGTGAGCAGATTGGAACTCAACGAGCCCTGCTTGAGCGACAGCTACGAAAGCTGTGATGGCAAGAATCTGTAGAGAATTGGAAAAATATATTGAAACAATTGGAATGACATGTGGTATCACCCATGAAGTTTTCAACTCTGGATTATTACCAATTTCGTTCCATAGGAAATGAATGAACAGACTACCGAGACCACCACTTCCAAATGACAAAGTCTCTAAGACGACTTTTTTAGTAGGCCAAAGAAGTATTTTAACTGAATGGGTAGCATGGATATAATACTTCACAATCTAAAAAACACTAACAAGTGTTTTGACACAGTATGTCATCTTCTGAGCGAGTTATAAACCAACTTTGGTATATGATGTCCTCTCCATAAATACTAAAATTTGCATTGGTAGGTAGAAAAGGACATTTGGGAAATCACTAATAACTTTATTGATAATTGCAGAATGATAAATATCTATCTGATCATTCAGAAATATACTGTTATCATCAGCAAGGGATTTTTTGATTTTAATAGATTGTAAAATATTCAATTTCAGAATTTTTGGTTGAATCTGCCAAATTCCCGGATTTTCCGTGAAATTGTGAGTGTTTTATATAAGATGATTGGCGTAGTTGAATTCTTGTTCATATAACCTGTTACTTCTCAAATGCTCCTTGAATCTCTGGATAAAAATGCAACTAGTCTGGCCTATATATAAGGCATTTCAGTCATAGCACTTAGGCTTCTAGACCCCATATTCTTTGAATTTTCTCCGTGCTGACTTTTAATTTTTCATAAATGAATGCATATTGTCATTTGTGTTGAATGCTACATTTATGCCTTGTTTCTGAACGAAACCAGTTGTTTTGTTTGTAGGGTAACTGACATATGTATGTTAGACACTCGAAACGATGCTAATTATACTCTTTCAATTGGGGGTAGAATACAATTAAAGTGCTGCGGTTTCGCTATTGGTTTATTATTCTCACCATTGAGGTTTGACATTCATTATTGACGGCAATCTGTTTGTTTTTGTTCAATTCTTTTTAGAAATTTGGTTGGTTTTGCGAGATATCTTTTAGGCAACCATCGCCCTATCTTCATTATCCCCACAGTTGGTGTGGAAGCAATAGTCAATAAATCACTATCCAAATACTTTGAGAGATTCAACCTTCTTCATAATAATCAATTTGGGTTTAGGAAGAATCGTGCCAAAGTTCAAGCTACTGCCAAAGCAATTTATGACACAGTCGAGGGTCTTGAACAGTGTAAGCACACGGCACTAACCATGTGAGACCTAAGCATGGCCTTCGACTGTGTTTCACATAGTATCCTTCCTGGCAAACTCGAATATTATGGCATCAGGGGCGTAGCAAATGATTTTTTCAAATCCTACCTCTAACAGATCACAATCAGTCGTTTTGAAAAAAGGCTATTCAACAATCTCAACAGTAGAACACAGTGCACCACAAGGATCGGTTTTAGGTCCACTTTTATTCAATATATGCACATCAACGATATCTTTGATTATATGAATCCACTGAACTGTGTACTATTCGCAAACGGTACAACCTTTGATGAGGCTAACTCAAAACATAACCGGAGCAAAATCCAATCAATCACATTTTCGACAAATTTCTCATTGAATGAAGAGTTCTCCTGAAAATTTCTTGGGTATCACATTGAATGAAACTTCAAAATGGTCTTGCCGTATTGAAATACGGCACTCTCTAGTCAATTATTTCTCAAAATCTCATTTTTCTTTCTTTCACTCACATATCACATATGGAACCGTACTATGGTACAGCTCAAGTCACTTTAATCATGTATTTGTTCTACAAAAATCAAAAAATTACTGAAGTTTCATCCCAACACCAAACCGTTATTATAAGAAAGATAATCACTTGGGGATCAAAACACGTGTCGAGGTGATAAAATTACGGTTTGGTGTTGAGAAAAAACTTCGAAAATATTCAGCTGTGTTTATTTCTCGGATTGTGAAAGGTTAAAAACCCAAAAAAAAAGTGAGAACCATTGACTGCCCCACAAAAGAATGTTTACCAAAGTTGATGAAAATATTATACTGATAGCCGTCATCATTTTCATTGTTCAATGTCAGCAAAGCTTTAGGAGAAAACTTCAATGAAAAAAAAAAGAATCAGAATTGTTTGATATTTTGACAGTTTTGGAGATATTTTTGTTGATATTGTATTCGAGCTTAATATGTACAAGGTATAAAAATGTGTGTGAACATCCTAGAGATTCATATATTAACAAGTACTTTCAGTATCCATTGAATTCATTAACTATTCAAATCGAAAAGTAGTTCTTATAGCTAAACCCCGTCTGTTCATCATTTACTCCCATAAGACTTATCTTTTATTCTTCAACTGAATATTTTCGAATAAATAATGAATAAAGACATATTATTATGACGATTATATTTTGAATGGTTAGTATTTGGTACCACTTACCTTCGAGAACATTATATTTGTGTTTATTATTTGATAGAACAATTTGAACTGATTTATAAACAATCATTATTGCTCTTATATACTTTTAATGCCCGAAATGTAAGTAATGTGGTCCAAACAAACCATATAACATTATTATGAAATAGAAGAATGTGGCCTCGATTTTTACTCGAGAACAAATCCATTTTCATTATTACCCAATTCGATCATATATTTAGAGGAAGGCAGAGTGATTGCTATACGTCTGGGTGTCCTCGGCTTGTGAAGAAAAGCCACGAAATATTTTATTGAAATCATTGTACTGCAAATTATTGGAATTCCAATGGAAAAAATATTAGCTTCCTATGAAATGAAAGCAATTATTCCCAAAATAAACTTTTTACAAAGATGTGTATGTGATGCAAAGAAGTAATTTTCAGACACGACTTGTAAAAACAAGTTATCTGGAAACAACTTCTTTGATATGAACATTAAGTTGAACGAAAGAAAAAATACTTTTGAGACCACAGATTTTATATTATCTTTGAATTATACAAAAAACACATGTTTTTTGTATAATGTCCGCCAATGCGGATGACAGTGTTTTATGTAAGTGAAATTTTACGTCTTTTATATACTCTATTGTGTAGCAATCCTGTAATGATATCTGATTCGATTCCATTCGAATTTTTGGATTTTAATGAATAGAAAAAAGTGTTTTGTACAATTCAATATTTATATAATATAATGATAATAATGATAATGATCATGTTTATTCAATAAGAAAAAAGTACAAAATTGTGTATAAGATTGAGGTAATGTAAGTAGATAAAATATGTGAATATCTAATTTAGTGATATACGCATACGTGTACTCACATACACACATATATAATAAACAGAGTATACATTCAGCAAATCAACATTAAAATACCCACAGAAATAGAAAAAACTGTTTGTATGTGGTGAAACATAATTTGATTTAACTCTTTCTTTTTATTGGAACACCAAAATGAAAAGAAAAGGATTTCCTGTGGTGTACCACAGAGTTCTCATTTAGAGCCATTGATTTTCAACCTATTTGTAAATGACTTGAAAGATGTTATTTTCGCTAGCGAGTTTCTTCTGTTTGCTAATGACCTGAAAATGTTTAAATTTATTCATGACTCAACTGATACAGAATTATTACAGTACGATTTATTCAACTTTCTTCACTGGTGTGTAATAAATCTACTTCAATTGAATATAGACAAATGTCAAAAATTAACTTTTTTCCGAAACGAAAATCCCATTAATCGGCTATGTAAAATTAATCAATCAGAACTGAAAACAACAAACACAATCAGAGATTTAGGAATCAGTATCGACCCAAAAATATCATTCAAACCCCATATTGCAAATATTACTTTCAAAGCACTGAAAATGTTAGATTTCATTCTTAGATCTGCAAATGATTAATCTCTCACTTCAGTAAAATTCATATATTGTCGAACTTATAACTTTAAATGTGAATCCAAGGGGAACAAGAAATTCGGAAATTCGGGATTTAACATTTAAAAAGTAATATTCGTGTTACATTGAAATATAAGTTTACTGTAATGTATATAAGAAGCAAACGGTAAGTATTTACATTTTTGTGATGAAAGAGCCATTGAAATGGTGTATTAGATGAGAATCATTAGAATAAATCACATGGAAAATAAATATATACATATTGAAATCAGGGGATGAAAATGATTTGGGGTGTATAATAACATGTGATCCGTACTTGATTATTTTGGTCGAATATTCTTCCAATGTTTTTACGATGAAACCTAGTAATACATTTTTCGAGTACCTGTTTCATGTGCTTGGTAGATTCACAATTTTGTATATCTTCTGGTAAGGAATTGAACACCTTTATGCCAAAAAATTGATAGTCTCTGCCCCCTATGGTTTTAAATGCGAATAGTACTATATATTTGTTTTTGTGTCTTGTAGTATATGTATGGTTGGGTCTGGTGAATTTGATGCAAGGCATGTTTTGAAAAACATTTGCCTTACATCGAATATTTCCGATTCTTTCTATAATTCGTCACTGTTGTATCTTGAAGGTTTATTCAGCATCAGTTTCATGAATTTTCTCTGGATAACTTCCAGTGGGTACAAGTGAGTTTTGGACACTCCTCCCCATCAGGTAATGCAATATATTGAGTGGCTGTGCACAATGCTGAAGTATTTATTTTTTTCTTCTTCTGACCCAGCATGTTTTTGAGTTGCCTGAACTCAATTAGGATACTTCTTAATTTTTTCACTAGATGGTTTATATGAAAATTCCATCTAAGTGACGGTCTATAATAACTCCCAAATACTTCATATTTCTAGCTGAGCATATGTGAAAGGTATTTTGGATTATTAAGGTTTGATACGGTGGTGAAGAGGGGGTGTGTTGTTATAGAATGGTGGGAATAATGTTTTTTAAAGTTCACTGATAGCTGTTTATAATCAAACCAACCTAGTTCTAGCTCATTTTCTGTCTATATTTTGACAAAGAGCCATGTTTCTCCGTAGTAGACAATAGCTGTGTCATCTGTGAAACTAGTTACTTTTCCACAGAATAGGTTATTTCAAAAATAGTTTTGTATCGTGTAATTCAATGGCTTCTTTCTCCAGTTGATTCTGAAATTTATTACTTTCTCCATTCCCACATTTTTTCAAAAAATATGGAGAAGTAGAGAGCCAGAACTTTTCATTACAAAAAATTAATCTCAATCTTTGAAGTTTCATTCACAAAGTTGATATTTTCGACGAAAATAATCGATCACGTCTTCCCAGCTAACTGAATTATAGTAAACTCATATACAAACTATTCATGTCCTTCTACAATGATATATATTGAATTATAGTAAACTCATATACATTTTATTCATGTCCTTCTACAATAATATTGCTACGTTTTCCCCGTTAGTCTGACAATAATCGATTATACTGTACCATTAAACTTAACTTTTGATACATTTATCTTTTCGTTTTACCGTTACCTACCCCTATGAGTAGGTAGACGATATCGCAATTTAAATAATCATTATTAAATAAACTGCGCAGGTTAGTACGGTTCAATAAACTGAAACCGGTCGCAACAATTGAAAATTTCAAAAGAAATTAGATGAACTACTTCATAAAACGTTTTGGAGAGAAAACAAACCTTTGAATTTGAACCGACCTTGTGGCTATGTTATGTGGATGACACCTTTGTCATCTACAAACATGAAAGGCACGCTCTTAATCTTATTCCAGACTATCTGTACGCAGCCCTATCATAATAGTAAGGTGATCCAGCAAAATTGCAAAAAATACTTGTATCAATTTTTAGCTAAATAGTTTGTCATTAGTTGCCGAAACAAGGTAACTCAATGAATTATATAATTTTCCTTCGATATTTACAGAAGATTTAGTTACTATTCAGTTGCTGAACCTTAGATATAGCAAAAAATTTTATTTTTTTTTATTTTTTCTGATATTGCTATCTTGAAACTGGTTTTTCCTGGAAATGAAGATGTTCTAAATTTATTGCTCACCAAGAGTAAACCTAAATACACCTTGAATATCAGCAACAAAATAGTCGAAACCGATCGGCCGATTTAATTTTTTTTTCATTTTCCACGTTCTTGCTATTTTGAAACTGGTTTTCCTTGGAATAAAATGTGTTTTCAAATTTGTTGCCCACCACCTGAGTAGCAACAAAATAGTTGACATCGATTGGCCGATTTCAATTTTTTTTTCTTTTTCCTCTTTCTTGCTATCTTGAAACTGGTTTTCCTGATACTAAACAGTGTTTCAAGTTCGTTGCTCATCAGGAAGGTACTCAAATACACTCCGAGAATCAGCAACAAAATAGTTGGCCTTGATCGGCCGATTTTTAATATTATTTAAATTCTCTCTGTTCTTGCTATCTCGCCACCGGGTTTTTCTGGTATGAACAGTATTCTAAATTTATTGCTCACCAGGACCATACTCAAATACAAATTGAAATACAAATAAATATTGAATTGAAGTTTGAATTAGCACTTGTCAATATACGCTTGTTATTAAAAATGAAAAAATGTCGCTGACATCAAAAAATTTCCAAAAAAATTTTTGCTTACTGAATAATGCATTACGAAAGTATCAACAGATGAATCAACAGATTTAAAAAATTCAAAAAAATATAACCGTACAATTTACAATAATTAAAACCGTTGACTCCTGATCATCTTTGTTTTTCACGATTCATACATTTGATGAAATAGAAAGTGAATAATCCCTTGATTGAGTATGATCTCTGCCCATAATTTACCTATAAGTCAAGAGACACGAAGTACATTACGAATACTCACGACTAATATAATTAACTATTTTTGATTAGCCGAAACTATCTAAAAACGAACTGACTAGCGTAACTTCCATCAGAAAAAAAATAGAGTTGATCCCTGGTCACGCCTGAAGAAGTTTTACTTCGAAAATTTTTAAAATCAGCAGATAGTTTTCAACTATTTTGTTGGTGATTCTTCAGATGTTTTCAAGTATTCTCCTGGTATGCAATAAATTTAGAGCATCTTTGATATCAGCGAAAACCAGTTGTTTTGGCAACCAATTAGCAACTATTCAGCTACAAATTGATGTATTCTGTTTGCAATTTTGCTGGATTCGCCATGCTAGCTTGATAAGGCTCCTGTACGCTCAACACCCAAACATCAAGATCACCATGGAAACTGAAAAGTTGCAGCGGATAGCGTTCTTATTGAATGATGTAGTTGCTAGAATAATCCACGAAGTGCACCGAAAATCCACGTACACGGATAGGTACCTGCATTCACTATCAAACCACCATCCTAGTCAAAATAGAGGAGTCATCTTCACCTTAACGAAACGGGCTCGAATAATATGTGGACCAAAGCATCCAGAGGAAGAACTGAAACACCTTCGAGTGACCTTCAGATCGAATGGATACAGTGTACTCGAGATCAACAAAGCCATGGAACTGAAGAGTGATATGGTTCAGAACGCTGTGAAGGAGCAGAGTCAATGAATGTACCTGACCCAAACTACCTGACATAGTCATCCGATAATAATCCAGATTGAAGACGCTGGCAACTCGTGCCAGAAGAAGAAATTTCAAAAATCCACCGCCTTTGAACCCTAAAAATAGTGACCATAAAAACTTGGACCGCTAAAGCCTTAACCATTTCGTGAAAACTATTATTGTCATTATTTTCCGTTCAGTTTTAAGAATAAAATAAAATTGCTCTTCGCCAGTTCAGCATGAAAAATAAAGTGAATTTTTATGTCATTTTCTTCTCCACTTCTTTCATCCACCTTCGACACAAGAAGACTATCTTGCCTTGTCTTGTTCCATCTAAGATGAACGAATTGTTTGTCTTGTTTGTTTCAAGAGAAAAATCATTTTGTCTTGTTACAAGACAAGTTTTAATTGAAAAAACTGAGATCTGATCTAATGTTGAAACATAATATAATGAAAGTTTATCATTTGAGAGAGTGCTGAATTCACGAGTTGCTCAAAATATCGCCAGGAATAATGATCTGATATTGACCTACAAATAACCACATACCAGGCGCTACGCATAAACTACAAAAATCCTAATTAATAGAAAGTTTGATCTAATCTAGTTCAAACCGTTTCACGAAGCCATTGAAAGCAAACGATGTTGTAATAACTTCATGAGTTAGCATTTATGAGGTGAGACTCAGATTATTCGACTGGAATGAATTAATAAACGCATAATTAGAGCACAATAGTCACCTAATTATGCAACCGTCGCTGCTCAGGGAATTAGTTTTGTCACCGGATCGAAAAATGAAAGAAATTTCGTGGGGAGATAAGTTTTTGGAAAAACACTCTTTAGTTTTGTGCTTCTCTATCTTCATACAGAAATAAAATCAAAATAAACTCCTTACGATGACGTGACGGTCATGCAAAGAAGCTTCTTCCAGATAAAAACCTTTTCGGAACAAGCACTTCCACAATATAATAATAAAAATAGCACGAAGGGAAAAGTACTTCAAAAAGCAACGTTTAATGTAGATATTGAATTACACACAGATCACTTTTTGTTACTCAGTCTGTAGTACAAACACTTATTATGAATTCGAAACAGATATTATACTCAGGAACGGCACATGGAAATCTATCAGAAGAGACAAATCTGCTTTCCCGGTTAAGTAGAATATACGTGATATTGTGCGAGGTATGCCTGTATTTTCGTCTTCAAATATTTAAAGGGGCGCTGATAAGGCGTGGAAGACAAGTGTTTTTGACGGGAAACTTCAAGAAGATCACCTAAAGGATCATAGATTTTCATTTCCATTACATTTCCAAACAATGGATATTCCAACTTTACTCTCGATAAACTGGAGTATTACGGTATGAAAGGAAATAGTTGAAGTAAACGATATTGTGCACGCTTAAAGTTGGCGGCACTCTCAAAGGCCAAAACAAAAAAATCAATACATAAAAATGAACCGGATGCAAACTAGTCCACGTGGACTGTAGAATTGGTGGTACGTATCGGAAAATTTTTACTAACCGAGTTTTATGATTGGCTGAAGAGGTATGTTACAGTAACGAATAGAAATCGAGAAATGAAAAATGCTTAATCCAAATAGAATACATCCAAATATATACAACAATGATAATAATGTTAACATTAATATACATATAAATAGAATAATACAACAAAAGATCTACTTATATTTGTTAATAAGTAGTCTTACCTACGATAATTGAAAATACAAAAAAAATAAAGATAAAAAATATCACATAATACCTTGATGGTCTCTTAAATGGTCTATTAAATTTCTTTTGAACAGAATAAGACTCTTAGAAGACTTTACATTTTCAGGTTGACTGTTATACTTAATAAATCCTTTGAACATTAATGTCTTAGTGTTGAATGTTTTTGTTTGATTATTTACATTCAAATTATTTTTTATTGTAGTATTATACTGGTGGATTTGATTATTAAAAATTACAAATTTGTCAAAATATGAGGTTATGTAACATTTTGTAAATATAAATCATCGTTAAATATGTAAGCCTACTTTCTATAGATAACCATTCTAGAGTATTTAACATTACAGATATATGGGAACTTCTGTCACATCTCAAAATAATCCTGAGCTCAATTTTATCATTTTCCACTTTCATTTCAATTTGATTTAAATCTAATTCTCTGTATTTAAATGGTTTAGTAAGTATTATAGCCTTTGTTTCGTTTACATTTAGCTTCAATTTATTAGTTTTTAAATATATAGCAATATCATGTAATGGAATTGAAGGGGTTATATTTTTTAGGAGTGATTAATTTTTGGGAAAGAAGGATACTTCTTTGTATGATCTACATACATATCCATGCATTGATTTACTTCCTTCCTTTCTTTGAAAGATTTCCTAATCCTTCTTTTTCGTATCAAGATGGAGTAGTAGAAAG
>WOGN01007672.1:0-11710 GCA_015342105.1 Leptinotarsa texana | reverse complement strand
GGTTGACCCAACCACATTTTTGTGGTCGACTTGCGGTCATAGAAACCGCACTTGCAGTTGTGGCAACTGACATCAAAAATTGAATGCTTTAAGACCAATATGAGAAAAAGTACATCACGGTGTACGCGGTTGGGTATGACTGGAAGTTTGTGGTTAGTGTAAGGCGGTTGTCGCGATGACATCTCGGCGGAGATCAGCAGCAAGCAGACGTCCGTTTTGACTTTTGTGAACGCCCGTGTACGTTTAGTACAGTATTTCTTATGGGCGGCTTGAGTTTGCTGGAACGCGACTGCAATTGTGTGGTCAATCCGACCGCAAAATGTGGCTCGTGTACGGGCACTCTTACTTGTTCAATTTTGAAGATATTAGTTAGTTATATTCAGTATTTCAATGTATAATCTAGAAAGTAAATGAGATTTGAAGTATATTAGATACTTTTTTATTCCAACTGATATAATATTTTTCCCATTGATATTGAGAACTTTAATCCTTTCGTTTTTTGAGCCTGAATTTATAAATTACTGAAAACTATTACAAGTAAAAGTTGTCTGTACCACTCCTTCTGTTTTAGTAGTTTGTATTAGACTCGATGCCTTCTAGAGTACTATAGATGAATTTTAGTATAGAAAATAGCAGCCATAATTTTTCAATTTTGTACAGTTTATTTTTTTTTTCAAAATTTCACTTGATATCTGAATGAAGTGAACTAATTGTATATGTTATTACAATGGATATATTTTTTAAGTAGATTTATGTATATAGCATTAATCATCTAATCATAAAATATCTTCCATGCTCCTATTAACTTTAAAATTTCTCTAATATTTCAATTGATTAATATATCTATCTGATGAGACATGCTATATATGTTTATAAGGCTTGTTTGAATTATTTTCATAAATTACACATAATTTTACAATAACATCACAGGAAGTGGCCTTATGAACTTTTTTATTAAGAAATGCATTGGTACTATTTTTAACAGTGTATACAATTTTTATTATACAAAGTCTAATGCTGTTTTTCTTTTTTTACATCTGCTGCCCCTCCGGTGGCATATATGCTACCTCTTTGTGCCACGTTACATCCTACTGTCATCTTTCTCTATTGTAGATGGTCACGCCTGACGCTCTCTTTACACTATTCGGTATGTTTTCACACTCAATTATATCGTTAACGCTACTAGGTAGATTTATGTTATGAATATTTCTCATTTCTGAATACCTCTTTTACCATTCAAAATTATTTTCACCTCAACTACTTTTGATTGTGTGGTGTTTTCATCTGTCCTTTATTAAATGTCAACAAAACAATGTGGAAATACAGATATTTCAAAACGTAAAATATCATATTATTAATAAACAAATAACGTCTTTCGAGAACGTAAGAGGTCAGAGATATAGTAGGCACCTCACTTTTGTTAAAATTTGATTGTATATTTTATAGTTGCCATGCCAATTTGGGTGTTTTTGACAAGTTTTCAGATACATTACAAACAATTTTTTGAACAAAAGTACAGCTACCGGACTGAGTCATGGCCGGTGGGAGAAATCATACATACATATTTATTGTATTGTGGGAGGGCTTGTCACCTGCCACGAATCAGTCCGGCAGCTGTAATAGATAACTCTAATCGAAAAAAATGTACAGAATATTTTTTATTGATCATGATCGTGTCTGTGTAATGCAACATTCAATGTATTCAATTTGTTTATTATTGAAATTATTTGTTTAGACAAATGTTTTTGCAAGACCTGAAAATAGCAGTTGTATGTTTTCGATTTTTTTTTGGTTATCCTATAATAGATCTATTCAAAATTTATTATATTACCATACAATTAACGATATATATGTATGTATTTTGATTTATATGACTGTCCTAATAGTTTGGATGCTATATTTTTGTTCAAGAATGCTCAGAACTCGATATTTACCAAGTTCACTTGTTTTTTTATATTCTTTCTATTAGAGTTTTCATAATATTTGTCTTGGTACAGTTTGAAACTAAATTTTATCAACTCTATTTTTCTGAAAAATGCATGACAAAAAAATTAATTTTCAAAAATTGACATTTTCCTTCCTTATTCTTCCTATATCTGAGTTTACCACAGTTTTGGATCAAACCCTGAATTCATGTATTACATCTGGTATTCTGTTCATTCGAATTGTTTATAAAAAATTTCAACGAAAATATATATCTACCTAGTACATTAATTTGAAGACTCTGTTCTTTTACTCAAATAACAAGTAATACGTTTCTTCCCTATCGACTAATCATAATATTGATGCATATATATGAAATATGTACAAAAAATTGAGCTGTAATAACTCGATTCATAGATAAAACAACAGAGTTATTCATCAAAATCCAATTTGCTTGTAATCATCGAAGATTGAGTTTAGTGTTTCAATTTTCAAGTGAATTGCATCTCCTACTTTTTTCACATTTTCATTTTTTGGATCCAACTGTGTCTTGATTTGTTTGTCGGAGCTTACCGCTTAGATTCGTCTAGACATTGTTTTAATTTTTGAAATGTTATTTACTCTGTTTCTATGTTTTCGTAGAATCTATGAATTTCTATCTAATCGTTTTGCATGTTTTTTGTTCCTCAAGTTTTAATTGATTTATTATTTTAATAAGTCTGTATCATTGAACCTAAGTTTTCTGTTTTTTATATTCATTCTGATGATCCCTACTAAAACTTTTCAAGTAGAGTAATTTTCTGATATTTCTTTCTTAGGAGTCTATGGCGACGTACAACGTGTGAAAATTCTCTACAACAAAAAGGATTCTGCTCTAGTTCAACTTGCTGAGCCTCATCAAGCACATCTAGGTAAGATTTTCTATGGAAATTTGCGTTTTATATAGTTTTGTAAACTCTCACTCAAATTCGAAATTTATTGATTTTTTTCAAATCACATTTGTAATTTTTTTATTTATATAAAAAATTCGTTTCAGCCATTACCCATATGGACAAATTGAAAGTTTTTGGAAAAAACATTCGAGTAATGTTGAGCAAGCACCAGTCTGTACAAATGCCCAAAGAGGGGCAACCCGATGCCGGGCTTACCAAAGATTACAGCCAGAGTCCATTGCATAGGTTCAAGAAACCAGGATCCAAGAATTACCAAAACATCTACCCACCATCTTCTACGCTACATTTAAGCAACATTCCAGCCACGGTTAACGAAGAGGATATCAAAGAAGCTTTCACCAAAAACGGTTTCACAGTGAAAGCATTCAAATTTTTTCCGTAAGTTGGTTTGATTACATAAAGATATAGTCTTTAACTCTATCCCGGAGCGCTAGAATAATCTCCAAAGACTGAAGTGTATTTGAAATTTATGAAATTGTGCTAAATAAATCATTTATTTAATATTATTATGTTTTATATTTATTATACTACTCATATCATATACATTATATTATTGATTACTTTGACTATTGCATTTCTCAAATAAATTTCACTTCATTGAAATTTCATCGTCTCTATATTAAAACATATGGAGACACAAATCATATTTTTTATAGAATAAAGAAAATAACATTCGTCTAATTTCTACCAAGATTTTTATTCATTACAACGGGTTTCGGCTTGTTGAACCATTTTCAAGTAAACTCATGTGTGTTAACTTGAAAATGGTTTAATAAACCAAAACCAATCATAACGAATAAAAATCTCATTTGAAATTAGACAAAACTTATTTTCTTTATCCTATATTCAATATGAATTTCTACAAAATAAATAGGTCATCAATTGATTTTTTTGAATTGATATTGCCAATATTACTGGTTCATTTGTTTATGTATTCTTTTCTTATGTGTTAATATATTTATCCATTTTAAAAATATTTTTTCCTAAATACATTAGTGTTTATTATAGAAACTCTATCAAAAAATGTAACACAGTATGTTGTGTATCAAAAAAATATATATAATTCATTCATATGCATATAAGCAATGTATTATTTACACTTTTCAGAAAAGACAAGAAAATGGCCCTAATCCAGCTGCCTAGTATGGACGAAGCAGTAGTAGCACTAATAAAGATGCACAACTACCAGTTATCAGAGTCAAATCATCTGAGAGTCTCCTTTTCGAAGTCTAATATATAATGAGTCGAATAAATTGAAAACAAAAGAACAGTATTCATTCCATTTTAAAGAGTGTCCGAGACACAGTATCGACATGGTAGCTAAAATGAAGTTGTAACACAGCGCTTATTTATTGATTATACATACATACATATATATATATATATATATATATATATATATATATAGACTGTTGATTTGGCAGGATTAAGCTTTTTTTTGACAAACAGTATGATCTAGTATTGTATTTTTTTACGTAAGTTAGGTTAAGTTTGTTAAGTTAGTATTATATTTTTTTAGTCTTTGTATTCTTTACTCATTCGATTAAGTATTCTTTTTTCATTCTACTTTTTATTTAACATTCTTTGTATTGCGTTTGATTTTCAGTATTGAAAAGCTTTAATACTGTTAGAAAAAATTTAAGGTTATGTCAAGATGGATACGCGTTATTTTTTGTAAGTTTATAGAAATGTTTATCTCATGTTGTATAGAAAACATGTAAAACTTGGGGGGTGTTCTTGGAAGTCCTCCCGCAGTAGTATTATATATACATACAAATTATATAGGGCTAGTATTGTTAGTGATGTCGCGGAATTTTTAGGAATAACGTTAGTTCTTAGCCAGTGACTAGAATAGGAATACCACAGGGTCTAGTTCTACCCTAGAAATATGAAGATCTTTCTCAACATGTATCACCAAAAAACGATTCATATTTTTTTCGAGCAGGCAAGCATGTTCCTTTCCCAAATCTCATATAGTGAATCTTCTTTTGTTTTAATAACTCGACTTGCTTGCCTGCAGGACTAGTACAAGTGTCTTTGTGTGGAAATCGTTGTTTGACCTGAAATAAAGCAGATAAAGTGGTAATTGGTATCAGAACAAGGCAAGACGATTTGCTTCTCATTGACTCTTTGTTGTGCATAATACAGGCTTCAAGTGCTCGCTACAAGATCGAAGTCACTAGTGATGGAGCAGTTGAGGTTTGTTCTCTTCAATGTAAACTTATATACTTCTCTTGAATCTATATAACTATATACTTGACAATCATTGATCATACTTGCAAATACTGAATACAAACGCGTGATCTGAATTTATCCCTTCCTATAGGAAAATGAAATTATATAAATGCATTGCTGAAGTTGTGTGGAATTCAATAGAAATCTTATTCAATGGGGACGTTTCCTTAAGGAGCAAATTCAAATATCGATTTCACGATGTTTCAGATTGCAGCAGCATTTTTTGCCAAATTTGAAGTCAATATCTACATAATCTTTGTGTATGTGTTGGAGAATATATTTTTTTAGCTTACGTAATCTTTTAAGTACACGCACAAGCTGGCTCGTGTAGTTATCATAAATTTGGAATTTCATTTTCGAATGTTCCCTTTTGCTTCTTCCTTTTTTTTCATTAGCTTCTCAGGTTTATTCTAACTTGAAATTATTATACTTTTCCATGTATTATTATCATTCATTTATATTTGATTTGATGTTTAGTTATTAAACGATTCTTCTTTATTTTTTGTTTTTTTTTATTTACTCTTTTCAAGTTCTCCTGTGAAGTTTTTGTGAAACATGTCTTATTTAATCTTTGAGTAGACCGGGCCTAAAAATTGAGACGAAGGGTAATTGAAAGAATAACTTGTAGTTAAAAGTAGAGTTAGCAAACAATATTCTTTATATAAATATTGTAATATAAATATAGTGTAAATATCAATTAGGGGAAAATATTGTCTCGGTGGAAAGTCAGTTTTCATTCTCCTAGGCGTCGGTTAGCATAGACTTTAGCTTCTGACAATCATAGTAATTGATTGCATGAAAATTGGTTATGAAATATAGATCAATAGCAACAAAGTGATCGATAACATTCGTGTAATAGTAATGAGAAAATTAAATAGCGCCAAAATTAGTTTGGAAACAAATATTACTCGACCCAAAAAAAAATTAGAATATTCTAGAATGACGGACTCTTTGGAAGACATTTGGTGCACTGAATCAGATTTCATCTTGAGAAATTCTGATCACATCAGGATTTTGAGTTGCTCTGAACTGAAAGTACAAAAAATATATGCTTGAGGATAGACAACTTTGTGATTTGAAGAAATCTGAAAGAAAAACTCTTCTTCAGAAAAACTTTTGAATATTTATTTCAAACCTACTCTTGCTGATAAATTAAAGTAACACAACAAAATAGAAATAGAACAACAATAAAAGACTGATGTTGACTGACAGTTTTATGAAATTATGATTAGCAACTGAGTGGATATACATTTTTGTTTCTAATACACAGATATTGTATTTTCATTCATCTGCACTATGCATTAAGAAATATCATACTGCAGTGAGCATCAACATTCATGTTAAATTTTATGTGCAACATATCATAATTGTAAGAATTTAGTTGCAATATGTTTCTGAAAGTATTGGAACAATAAGTTCATATGAAGTATGTTTATAAATAATGATAAAGATGACAATTCAAATATGAAATAAGACGTTCAAATTTTTATTTCTTTCAAAATGGAAAATGTAATATTGGAAAAACAACTTTTTGTTCAATTTGTTATTCCAATCATGAGGGAGGTCATCATACTCCAGTAAGTTTATGAATGCAATGCAAAAGATAAAGCAATTTGGAAAATCAATTTGCTGTATAATATAACGCCAAATATGTCAGAAAATTTGTTATTTGGAACTTTCCAGTTAGAATATCTCGAATTCTTAAGGTAATAGAACAATTCTGAGTTAGGATTCATATTCAGCATATGAATAATAGCCTTTAGGAAAGAATAGTCCGATTTCTGATTCTGGAAAATGGCTTGCATATTTTTAATCTTTAGGGAACCAAAATAATACCAAACCATGTATATACACCAAAATATATAAATATAAATTTTCTAAAGTAATATACTCTCGATCTATAAAGTTCTCGAGTGGAATTATTTATTTGTAGAGATTTGGAATTCCAAAGTCCGTTTCTGCACTTATTGTCCAAATGAGCGAAGATATGAATTTTGAACATGAAACGGGAAAATGAAAATCGAACTAAATTAATTTCAATGCCTAATGCTGTTTCTGAGTAGAATGGAATTCAGTGAAATGAGGCCAAGTAATCATATTTTCATGTTTTCCCCTCGATTTTTTTTCAAATTTAATGAAAATTGAAATTATAAAAATTCAAATAGAAAAATTTGAAATAAAAAAATGTTGGAAGATGACAATTCAAATATGAAATAAGACGTTCAAATTTTTATTTCTTTCAAAATGGAAAATGTAATATTGGAAAAACAACTTTTTGTTCAATTTGTTATTCCAATCATTTGTTTTTTAAGTTTTCAACTTCGTAATTTATTTTTTATTTGTTATCAATGTATTTCAGATTTCCAACATTATTCAAGTGGTTTTTCATTAGCCAAACATTAGTGTACTATTTTTTCATTGTTTTCAGACAATGAAAATCCTATCCTCTACCACCAAACAGAAATATTCAAAAATATGTTTTTAGAAAGGGATTCAGATTTAGGAAAAAATGTTTCATGAAATTATACCTATAATATTACAAGTGTTATACTGAAAATTCAAATTTTAATTAATTTAATAAACTTCAGTTATTTCTGCTTTGCAGTTGAGGTTGACAAAATTAATACATATCCTAATATTCTAGGAACATTAACAAATTTATAGGAAACTCAAGTATAAATTTGAGAGCAAAATAATCGAAATTTTTCATTTTCTTGTTTTAGATAGATAAGAGTGTAATTTTAAATGAAATTTTCCACATGGGTTTCATGAAATATATAGAAATATATTTCACTTTTTGATTTTTCCATCGGGTACTTATCTTAAGTACTTTACCTATCAATGGTAATAAATGATAAGAGTGAGATGTGTACTCATGTAATAAATTTCAACCTGTAAATAGATATCACAAAAACATCGCAGGAGAACTGGTTGAGCACATGATGTTTTTTGATTTTGAGTGTGAACTGGCACACGCATTCTAACTTTTAAAAACGCTATCGGCCTCTGTGCCTGACCGTGGGATCAACTTGAACAAATCATTGATAATAGACAATTTAACACGTATTATCAAATGGCATAATTATATCATTGAAAACATATATCTATATCTATCCTCACATTGTACTCTCTATATTTAAATTACATACTAGGTAACTTTAGGAATAATTGTAGGGTTTTAGCTTAAACTTACGGGCACAAATTGAATTTAAAATATAATGAATTTTTTGCACAAACACAGTTTGTCTTATTAGCTATTTCGCCTTTCTTAAAAGGTGCACGTATTTGCAAGAATATTTACATCTAAATCAGTCTGATGTGCATATACTATCTTTGTCAGAGATTTGATTTCTCTCTTATTTTTAAGTTGTGTATTGCTATATGTTTGATTAAATACCAAGTTTTGAAGGTATCTCGTTGAAGATTTGTTTCATTAAAAGTTGGATTAATTTGACATTGAACAATTTAATGATTAAATAAATTGGTAATTTTCCAAAATTATCAACAATTTGTATTTTTCAAAAAACCCATATATATTTTCGATTGACTTGGATGTAAATTACAATACTTCATTCTTTTCCCATTTTTCCTTGCTGAAATTTTCCCTTCTGATTTTCATATTGGGAGTCCCTTGAAATAAATGGGTGCCAAGATCAGTATTAGGAATATTTAAAAAAGATCGGCCAGTTCCGTTGGAGAAGAATTCATTTATAGAAGAAGCATGAGTTGATTATCGAGATGTATATTGATTAATTTAGTTAATACATCTGTATCATGATATTTAAATACATATTATATCTATATCAAACATATATTATGATTCTGAAAAGTTTTAGAGTTATTCTTTGTCATTTTACAATAAAAAGTTGAGATAAGATGTTTTTGAGTATTTATTACCCAACTTCTACCTTATTTGCCCCACACTTTAAAAACCTCGTTCAAAAAAATCAAAGAACCAGGTCACCAATTTTACCAACATGTTAGGAATGAACCCATTGACTCATCATCCATTCCAGTATATACCAATACTAGACATACATTATATCAGTTAAATTGCAAAAAGGAAGTGTGTTAAAACACAAGATCTATGAAATTGATTTTATTAGAGAGTTCTTGAAAATATATTGGAAAGAAAGTGGATTGCAAGATCAAATAAGATTATTGAAAATAATATGGCATGAAATTTGAATGCCTGAGTTTCAAACAGGACATTTGAAACCATTTCGAATGCAGTTGAGAACTTCCCTTCTGTATAATTATTACGATGAAAGCTGATTGAAAAAAAGATATTTGTAATAAATGGAGAGATACATCATCATTTGGTAGACCTAGTAGATCAGTTGTGATTGGAAATCTCAATTATAACGATGTCACATTTTTACACCAAGATTTATTTTTTTATACTCAGAAAAGTTTAGGATTCCAAAAATAGTTCCTATCGTGTAAATCAATACCTAGTTTTGTAAGAAAAATACAAATAGAATGGCAGACAATCAAGTTTAATACTTCAATATGGAAAATTGGGTGACTGCATATTTGAAAAAGTGGTTTGATGAACAATTCATATATCAACTCAAGGGCAAATTTTGTAATTCCGGGAGAGAAATTATGGATGAAAATCGACAGACTACTAAGAACAAGTGTGTATAATAGAGTATATAATATAAACATTATGGAAATACATGAGTTGAAGAGACATACCCTCATCTTACCTCACTTATAGACACCTTACCCGACTTATAGACAGCTATGGAACACTTAGTTTGAACTAATAAATCAACGCTCTTTTAGATGGAAAGGTGAGCACGAAGCAGAATCAGAGACCGCCTCCACGAGTCGCCGTAAGGCGACTCCGGTAAACATACTAAACAGACTTTCTTCCAGCAAGTTCACCGCAGAACAACCCAACCGCGATTCTAGTATTCTTATTAAGGAACGCCCGACATTGAAAATAATAGCCGCCGGTTAGTTTTTGGGGCCCCCCATGCAAAAATTCTGTTAAGAATAGTCACGACAATACAATTTTTACCGATCGCGAAAGAATAGCACCTAAAGTCTGACTTTCTACCAAAAGAGGATAGATGTCAATCTTGCTGAAGTGCCCATCAGTAAGTTGAGGACCGCTCGGAGAGCGGGGGTGGAAGGAGTGGGGTAGTAGGTTCTCCTCGCTAACAAATGAGGGGGGAAGCTCCTACTTCAATCAGTTGAAAGGGTAAGGAAGCCAGGCTCCAAACTGAACGAAACGAAGACGCTTGCTCGACGGAAAGGTAGGAGGTTCACAAAGCAACAATCTCAGAACCATGATTGTCTTCACAGGGGGATTCAAAATCCTTTTTAAATTCAAATATTTCTATTTTATTAAGCAGTTATTATACAGTTCCAACAAAAAAGCAATAATCTCAGAACCACGATTGTTTTCACAGGTGGATTCAAAATCCTTTTTAAATTCAAAAATGTCTATTTCATAAAGCAGTCAATATACAGTACCGACAGATAGCCCCACTTATAGATAGCAAAGGAATACTTAGTACGAACTAACAAATCAACACTCCTTAGATGGGAAGGTGGGTTTAGTCAGGGAAGCTATAAACTATGCTGTAGACGACCCCTCTCGATATAGAAGGCCCCGACACTCTGTCGAACGAGGCCAGTAAGTCCTCCGTTAACAGATGAATAATATCTTCATCCATCTCACCCCAGCCAGGTAGGGGTACATCGCGAATGGCGGTATGGACGTCTGAGGACTTTCATGCCACCATCCAAGATCAGTCATGACTCATTCGTCCTTCTGACGGAAAACAGCTCAAAGGGTAAAGGAGCAAGGCTCCAACCTGATTTAAACCAAGATGACTAGGGGGGAGGAAGGTGGGTGTTAGAGAAGCTATAGATTATGCTGTAGACGACCCCTTCAGATATAGAAGGCCCCGACACTCTGTCGAATGAGAACCCTATGTCCTCCGTTAAAAAGATGAACAATTTTTTCATCCATCCCACTCCAGCCAGGTAGGGGTACACCGTGAAGGGCGGCACTAATGTCTGAGGACATCCCATCAGTCATGAACCCATTGGTCCTTCTTGAGACCAAAAATTAGTTAAAAGGGTAAGGGGGCTAGGCTCCAATCCTGAAGAAAACGAAAATGACGAACAGAGAAGAAAGGAGAGTCACAAAGCAATAATCTCAGAACCACGATTGTCTTCACAGATGGATTCAAAGTCTCTGAACTGAAACATTTAATATACAGTATCGACAGATGGCCCCAATAACAGACAGCTACGGAATACTCAGTTCAAACTAATAAATCAACGCTCACCAATATCTGAGGACTTCATGCCGCCAACATCTCAGTCATGAAACCATTTGTCCTTCTTTGACAAAAACCAGTCCACAGGGTAAGGGAGCTGGACTCCAACCTGAATAAAACCAACACAACGTGCAGAGAAGGTGGGAGGTTCACAAAGCAACTGTTACGATATTTACTCGGGGTTCGTTTAAAAACAACAACACTAATAATACTTAGACAACTTTTATTCACTTACTACACAACTAGGTACTGCATTGATTACAATTCACTTAGAATACTCGCTTGCTAATCTTACTA
>WOGN01007671.1:0-11712 GCA_015342105.1 Leptinotarsa texana | reverse complement strand
CTTACTTTCGATCTAATGTGGTTGGAAGAAAACAAATTTTGATCAAAATATACACCAAGATCTTTAATTGAGTTACTTCGTGACAAAATGGTATCTACTTGATAATTGTACTCATTCACTGACATTTTTCAAATATAAGAATCAACTTTACATTTGGATGCATTGAGATATAGTTTGTTAACTTCACACCAAGTCTGTATATTTCAGAATGGGATGTCGCATGTCTCTCAAAATTTCATTTTTTGCACTCCCATTTGAATTTATTCCCAGAAAATTTAGGTGCTGTTAGTGACGAACAAGGGGAAAGGTTCCACTAAGACATACTGACAATGGGGCAAAGTTACCAAGGCAGAAGGGATGCAGCAATGATGGTGAATTATTATTGGTTCCTTAATGAGTGAAAACGATGAAACATATAAACAAAAGTCAACATTTAAAAAAAGGTTATGCAGAAAAGACTTCATTTTATTACTTTTTCATGTGTATTGTAAATAATGTCTGTTATTCTCAAAATATATTGTTTTTTTTCTTGTTCTCACCTTATACTTCCCTATATGTGAAAATTTTTGTATAAAATAAAAATAACTATAACTCAAAATCTTTATGTGATGGAAAATTTTTGATGTTGAAGTCGCAGTCAGGATGCTTCAAACTCTCATGTATAGCCATTATAATATTAGTCGCAATTTTTTTTATTTGCTGGCTAGTGTAATCAAACAAACTATTTTTGGATTCATACCAATCAAACAGATTTATAATAAATCAAAGTATATTTATCATATTTTTGCTTTCTAGAGGTTTCATGAATAAAAAATTCAAAATTTGATTAGAAATTTAAGAATAAATTGTAAAAAAAATTAAAGGGAAAATGAATTATTAATACTGAGGAGATTTTTTGTAATTGATTATTATGTCACTATTTGATTAATAGGTAGAACTGGAATGTCTAGCATCACATTAATCAAATGAAAGCCTTTTTCAAACACTATGACTAGAGAACCCTCTCTATTTGCGCGCCTTTTGCTAAACAAGTTTGCATCATCAGGAGACGATTAAAACAAAATCTTTCAACTAAGTTAGAGCCTTTTATATATAATTGGATGTACCATATACATTAAATTCAGAACTGGGTTCACCGAGATGGGTTAACAGTTGTATCATCCTCACTGAAATGCATATCAGAGGAAGATACCTTCATAAATATTCTATTTATCATTACACAAAGTATAAATAACAAAGAGAATATGAATGTGTGAAATGATGACAGTGGCATACGCTGATTGTACTCTTAAAAATGTTTACAAATGGTACAAGCTTTTCACAGAAGGCTGAGATGTGATTGTGAAGATTTTATCAGTTGAGATGTAATGAAAATATCAACTGGCAGACAAATCAAAAAGCATAAAAATTACGGGAATGTTTATTCCGGTGTGGGTAACATAGCAACAAAAATTCAGCAATAAATTTGAAACCATCGTTAAATTAGGTTAGGTTAAAAAATAAGACCTCGTTAGTCAGCTCGCACACGTTTCTCAACTTTCGAGAGTTGTTGTTCGTATAGGGGCAACAGCTGATTAACAGAAAAACAGATTTTTTTTTAAAACCTAATCATATTGAATGAGATTGGACAATCCTGAATGCAAAATAACCTTCATCAGACTATAGTACCTGTGGTGAAGTAAAGTGTGGGTTTTGAATCATGAGTCATATCTTACCCTGTATTTCAAGAAACTTATTTTGAAGGCCTTCACTTATTTCTTCTATACATTTTTCTGATTTGGGTTCATGGTAAACATCAATGACATGTTCGCTTTTAATCTGATCTATATCATATTTTTCTTCGAGGTTATGGGTAACCAATTCACTACCAGACATTTCATATTTTTCAGAATCACCGACCATTTCAGTTTCACATTTCATATTTGTTTCAAAAACCACTTCATCCTCAACAAATTCAAGCTCTCTCTTAATTCTTTTACAATCATCCGTAGCCATTATCTTTGAGTACATACAATATGTTTTCAAGGACGAATTCTTTTTCGTAGGCATTTTCTGGTGCTCATTTGCAGTATTGCCAACATGAACACATGAACCAAAATTCCGCTACACTGCTTCATATTCCGCTACACTTGTATAGTTTGACTAGCTCTCAAACTCACGATAGTAAGTAGTCTCATCCAATCTTCACGGAAAATTTCTTTCTGTGAAGATTCCTGCAGTGACGCCTGTCGGATATAATCCAACTTCCTTCGTGGTATTAGCCAAGGGAGTAGTTGTTTTCTGATAGGCGTTAGTCCATTCAACCTACTGTGTAGTTATATCCGAGACTGGCTTGTACGTTTAAAGTTCATTTCTTTAAATTTGTTTACTGCCAATCTTCAAGCATAGCCCACTGACTGATAAGAAAGTTTTTCTTATTTAATCAAAGGAATCGGGCAAATTTCGGATATACTGTTGGTTAGTACCTCGTCCACTAGATGGAGTAACATTTTGTTGTTCGCTCCAACTTAAGAAGAGGAATGAAATACTCTGAAAGAATTCCGATTTTTAATAATGGAATATCATTAACTTTAGGTTGATGATGGCCACCATCTTGCACTGACGAGTGGCTAATGAGCCCGAAACCGGTCTGCAAGCGTGCCCGTTCCAAAATTCAAGGTCGACTCTTTCAGTTGTATTGCCAATTGCATATGCAGGAAATTTTCTGTGAAGGTTCCTGCACTGACGCCTGTCGGATATAATCCAACTTCCTTCGTGGTATTAGCCAGGGGAGTAGTTGTTTTCCGATAGGCGTTAGTCCATTCAACCTACTTTGTAGATATATCCAAGACTGGTTTGAACGTTTGAAGTTCATTTCTTTAGATTTCATATTACAAATTCCTAACGGATATATTCATGGCTTGGTTCTGGTTCAGATAATTTCTTTTCTCTCCTTACCAGATGACAGTAATACAAAATTCAGTGGAAGTAAGTTAGTGCCAAAAATGAAAGCAAATATTCATTTTTAGTTCATCATAAATCCGTTTGGGAGCGCGAGCGTATATACATAATGTGTATTTTCATTTCACTTCACGCATTTTGACTCCTATTTGACCAAAAGTCGTGGCAATCCTGTAATACCCAATAAACGTGACTTCGAGACTCCCAAATCAGAATTGCCATATATAATAAATTGTTAATTTATTTACGAAATTGAATTTCTTCCAGTCTTATAGTCAAAAATGATTTCAAATTGCAAATTTTTAAGACTTAGATAAAAATATATTGTCAACTTTGAAGGTTAAAAGTTTGAACTAACTTGAATCCTTAGAAAATTCTAAGGATTCTTGTACCAATAAATAATCCAACTAAAGTAAATCTATTTAATGAAATAATACAAAAATTAAATTTTGAGGGGATAATCAAAATAGATTCATTTCTTTAAAAAGTTAACGTTGAGAAAGTTATTCGAATATAAAAGAACAAAGGATTTAATGTCAAAATTATTAGAATAAAAGTTACTAAGAAAAAATTATTTTCAATTAAACTATTGATTTAAAAAAATCTGATTAAAATCTGTTATTCCGTTAATCAGCTGTCGCCCCCCATACGAACGACAACTCTTAGAAGTTGAGAAACTTGTATAATCTAAGGACTAACGAGGTCTTACCATTTAACGTGTGATTCCTAACGCATAATTAGTCATTTAGGTAAAAATCCTAGAAAGGGGGATGAATCTCCTGAATTGAAAAAACTTGGAATAAAAAATAATTTTCTTAATTTATACTGCTTTAATAAATCAAATAATTGTTTCAAATGAAAAATTTGTAAAATTTCAAATATAAAAATAATGTCTATTAAAATTAAAAAGTAAATACAAATATACTAAAATCAAATTATTTTTTGAATTGAAGGGATTATATTTTCAGGAGCCATTCATTTTTGGGAAAGAAAGTTTTTGGCTTTCTACTACTCCATCTTTATACAAAAAAATGTGGGAATCTTCCAAAGAAAAGAAGGAAGTAATCAATTTGAAAGTAAGTAACTCTATACATGGATGTGTAGATCATGCAAAGAAGCAACTTTCAGACACAAACTGAAAGAAATCCCTCCTGAAACAGCTACTTTCATATGAACATTGAATTACACAGTATTCCAAACTGAGTAGAGAAAAGTATCTTCTGTATAATTCATTGTTCATATAAAAGCATTTGTTTCGAAAGATTTTTTTTCTTATACAGTTACTTATTTTCAAATTGATTACTTCCTTTCTTTCTTTGGAAGATTCCCACATTTTTTGTATCAAGATGGAGTAGTAGAAAGCCAAAAACTTTCCCATAAAATTCTTGCCAATATTCAAGCTATATAATTAATAGAGGAATAAGCTAAAATTTTTCGTAATCTAATTTGATTTAATCCTAAAATGTGTCTTACTATAGCAGAAATTTGATTTTATTAATACAATTAATCATAACATATAATCTTAAGATTACAAGTTTAAATATTAAATTAATGAAAAAATTTAAATTTCTGAAAATAAATTCATTGAAATTATTTACTATCAAAATTGAAAATAAAACAACTATAGATGCCAATCTCTGTGTGATAAAATATTTTATTGCTGATTCAGAGGGGTATAATCTTTGCGGGGATTTCAATCAGGGGATAATTGAAAGAAGATTAATTTCCAAACCATCCATATTTCAAACCAGGAAAATGAAGAAATAGCAATCAGAAAACCAAAAATTAAAAAAGAAAAAATGATTCAAATATATTTATAATTAAAAAGAAAAGGAGTAAAACCTTTATAAATTGGTATGAACCCAAAAGCTTAATAAGCTTATCTTTATACATTTTAGTATTCAATGTACGTAATTTTTGATATTTGTAGTAATGGGTAATGTTGAAAGACAATCGAAACTTTCACTTTTGAATTCCCAGTTGACAATCAGGGTTTACTCATTGATTGATAACACAGAATTGATGACACAAGAAGAGTCAATCATCATTTTGAACAATTCAGCTGGCTGATTGACAATAAACGTATTAGGCTGATCAAACTTACCCCAAAATGAATCAACATGAGCTTAGCCAGCGATCTCAAGCCTGGGTTATCGGTAATTTTGGAAAATCACAAAAGAACACTCTCGTGTTCTGGCTGATTTGATGATTCCTGTTTGACCATGATGAATTTGTTCATCATATCAATGAAAAGACCGGCTGTCTTTTCATCAAACTGTACTGTATCATAGGACCAAATCACAACTCAACGGCTTTTACAATCTCCTCAATCACCCAGGTCCCAGTTAATGCTCGCTCTTCATCAGAATGTTGACAGGAGCTGAAGTTTTCACCACATGTTCGACAAAGAACAAACATTAATGTATTGTTCATTTTCATACTTTGAGGAGGAAGTATCGTACATGTATGAGTCTTAAGATGAAGGAGAGGGAAACATCGCATTCTTCTTCACAGTAGCGTAACTATACCATTCGCGGCCCGTGGCAAATTCATCGGATGGACCCTCTTCCCCCAATATAAAGAAGCTGAACCAACAATAATATTTTTTTATTTTATAATACTTATTTACACACTTTTACTTGTAAGAGTACAATAATAAATCACTGTGTTAGGTAGGTACATACAATCTTTATAATTATACTTAGGTACTTGATTTTCTAATAATTCACTTTGAATTGAAAGTTCCTAATTTAAAGTACAGTCCGCATCTAATTGATATGGGTATATAGACTAGTCAAAATGATTTCAAAAACAAACAAAAAAGCAATTTGATATATGCAGTCCGAATTATCATTCGGATATTTCCCAAATAATTTCGAGGCTTTGTTCTATATATATATGAAGTGGATAATCTTAGCGTTAATCTTAGATTAACAGGGTCCCTCAGTCAAAAAATCAAACTCTGCTTTACTTTGCTAAGCTTTCGCTTCTAATGTGAAGCTTCTTCAGGGCCTATAATTGGTACATAGATATTAATCTCAGCCTGTCGTTGAAGTTAAGGCTGACACTCTAACATAATAAATTGAACATTAAATTGACGGGAAAGTTGTACATGTATAGGATTTTTTGTGGGTTTGACAAATGTCATACCTACAAATAAATGTCATTTTTCAATGGGTATGATGATTTCATAATTTTTGACTCTAAAGAAAGAGTTATTGAGTGATATACATTTCATTATTATTATGTTTTTGATGTAGTTCTAGTAAGTTCCTGTATATACTTCTGAGATTATTCAATTTCAGTTTTCTTATTCATAAAACCAGAATACATATTAATTTCAACCATTTCAAAAAAAAGGCATTATGACTATGTTGGATTTAGACTGAATAATGTATTATAATAAACTCAGGGAGCCAGACTTGATGAATTCCTTTTTGGGATCTGGGTCTGTTCCTACGAAGGTTCGTAGACGTTCGTGCTCAAGTCGAAACTCTTCTGTATTTAGGAAGTGAGTGATGGTGGGCTTCCAAACTCACCATCATTAGAAACATTGGAAAGGCATATTTTTGTGCTTGATTTTGCAGTTGTTACAATCGATCACGAATTTCGGCAATCATTCTGTCTACTGAAGTGAACATTGTTCGCCTCAATTCATTCTCATACGATAACCCAGCATCTACATCAAATATAGTTTCTCTTGATTCGTCTTAGGGGTTTGAAAGAAATTCCAAGTTGTTCGCATAATATTTTAGAATATTGGAGAGCTAACCTTTCGCTTGGCACGTACATAACATTTCGCGCGCGATTTTGATTTTCCAAGTATTTCTTTACATTTTCCAAATCCCCCCTCTACGTCACCGGTTTCTCGGTTAGAAAAAGCATTATGAATGAGTTTTTTCATGAGCTTTCAAACTATTGCTTCGAATAAATGATTTCATGCAGATTTTACACTGAAATGGCTTTTCACCAGTATGTATCCTTTCATGTGATTTCAAAGTACTACTTTCAGTGAATGACTTCAAGCAAGTTATGCACTGAAAGGGTTTCATTCCAATATGTCTTTTTTCATGAATTTTCAAATAATGATTGTGAGTAAATGATTTTTGGCAGATTTTACATTGAAATGGTCTTTCCTCACTATGAGTTTTTTCATGGAATCTCCAATAACTACTTCGAGTGAATGACTTCAAGCAGATTTTACACTGATATGGTTTTATTCCAGTATGTACTCTTTCATGAATTTTCAAAGTATTATTGTGAATAAATGACTTTTGGCAAATTGTACATTTAAATGCCTTTTCAACAGAATGTGTTTTTTCATGGATGTTCAAATAACTACACGAAACAAATGACTTTGGGCAGATTTTACATTGAAATGATTTTATCCCAGTATGAATTCTTTCATGTGCCTTCAAATGACTCTTATCAATAAACGGTTTCAAGCAGATTTTGCACTGAAATGGTTTTTCACCAGTATGAATTCTTTCGTGGACTTTTAAATTACTCCTTTTACTGAATGACTTTAGACATATTTCACATTGAAATGATTTTATCCCAGTATGAATTCTTTCATGTTCCTTCAAATGACTTTTACTAATAAACGGTTTCAAGCAGATTTTGCACTGAAATGGTTTTATTTCAGCATGTGTTCTTTTATGAATTTTCAAATAATTTCTGTGAAATGACTTTTGGCAAATTGTACACTCAAATGATTTTTTGACAGAATGTGTTTTTTCGTGGATCCTCATACTGGGCCTCTCTGTTGTATGTACGATCTCAAGTTTCCCGAGTTGATCGTTTGCAGTGCCAACCTCCTTTTGACATAACGCTGATGACTTCTTTTCATTGAAGCTCTCTCGTTTCTTTTCGATGACTATTTCATCCTCTGTTTTGATAAAAACGTTCACAGAATCTGTGAAAAATAATAAATCAAAGTATATTTATTCATATAATTTTTTTTCTTGAGATTTCATAAATGATAAATTCAAAAATTTATTAGAAATTTAAAAATAAATTGTAAGAAATTCAAGGGGAAATGAATTATCACTACTGAGGTTTTTTGTAATTGATTATCATATAACTATTTTGATTGATAGGTAGAATTGGAATGTTTGGCATAAAACTAATTTAATGAAAGCCTTTTTCACACTATAACTAATGCAGTCTCTCTCAGTGTGCGTTTCGGTAAACAAGTTAGCATCATCAGGGGATGATTAAAACTGAATCTTTCAACTGTGTTAGAGCCTTTTATATACAACGGGATGTACCATATACTTTAAATTCCGAGAAGGATCAACAGTTGCACCCTCCTCACACGAATGCAGATTAGGATATTCTACTATTTTTCAATATACAATAACAAAGAGAATACGAGGTCTGTTCAAAAAATAAGGTGAATGTTGAAATTTCGCAGGCTACATATATTCGACTAGCAATTTTTTTCATATTGGTACATTCGTTTCGAGACAGTTTCAGCTGTTTAGCATGTTTAGTTTGTTGGCGAGAGGCATAAAAGTAAAGAAGTATTTTACGTGTGTCTGCACTTGAAATGTTGACACTGGTATATGGTGATTATACAGAAACTTTGCGAGGTTTGGTGATCCAAATAATATTTTTAAACGCTGTTTTTTATATTAGTTGGGAAATGAATCAAATCTTTTTTCATAGATGAACAAATCAGTTTTTTGTCAACGCTTCGGACTTCATCATTAGGGTGGAAACATTGGTTTATTCATATTAAAAAAAACGTTAAAAATATTTATAACAGACAACAACAGACACTTTAAAAAAATGTGTCTGTGCAGTTAGTCCTTATTTTCGTTTGATTTCATACATATGTTGTCTGTTTCATATATTTTTCATTTCAAGTTTTTCAACATGGATAAACTAATGGTTGAGCCCTGAGGATGGATTTAATTGAGTCCCAAACGTTGGCAAAAAAACTAAATTGTTCATCTACAAAAATGTTTGATCTCTTTCCTAATTAATATCAAAAATCAGCATTTCGATGGAACAGAAAAATGTCTACAAGTGGTACAAGCTTTCCACAGGAGGCCGAGAAGATGTGTTTCTGAAGATTTTGTCAATTGAGATGGAATGAAAGTATCAACTGGTAGAGAAATCAAAAACACAAAAATTATGGAACTATTCATTCCAACGTGGATATCATAGCAACAAAAACTCAGTAATAAAACTGAAACCACCTGAACATATTGAATGATATTGGAAAATTACTGGATGCAAAAAAACCTTCATTAGACTATAGTACCTATGGTGAAACAAAATATGGATTTTGAATTCTGAGTCATATCTTCAACCTGAATATCAATGGACTTACTTTGAGGGCCTTCACTAATTTCATCTATACATTTTTCTGATTTGGGTTCACGGTAAACATCAATGACATGTTCGCTTTTAATCTGATCCATATCATCTTTTTCTTCGAAGTTGTGGGTAACCATTTCATATTTTCCAGATTCACTGACCATTTCAGTTTCACTTATTTCACATTTCATAATATTTGTTTCAAAAACCTCTTCATTCCCAACAGATTCAAGTTCTCTCTTGATAAATATTCCACAATCATCAAAAGTCATTATCTTTGAATAAAGCGGAACTGTTTTCAACGACAAATTCTTTATTTTTATTTAACTTTGTCAACAATAATGTAATTCTACTTTTTCTTCTTTTCTTGTTCACTTGTGGTCCAGTACAGCCAAAAATACTGTCTCGGTTAAAAAGCACCCTTGGATGGATTAACATAAAGATGTTGTTTCCTGCATGTTTTGTTATTCATATACTCATAGTAAAAAATATACATTACCCTGAGATTCATATACATATTCCATATAAATAATAAATCAGTGTCAATGTCAAGCTCAAATGGAAGGAAAAAAAGTTCGAGATTCAATATAGACTGCCATAAGTGTGTTTTACTCCAAATCTGTCATTTTCTGCTCGATAAATATACATCGAGCACAAGATGTGTTTTGTTGGCACTCAGATTACAGAATGGGTCATATCCGTCAAAAGTTATTCGTTATCTACTTACTCGTTTTATTCAGATCTAACAGAGAGATAGCGAATAACTTTTGGCATAAATGGTATATTTGGAATATGATTGATGTCAACAAAACACATCTAGGATACGCAGAATGGTCACACACTTTCATTTATTGTTTCTTGGAAATTCCGACTTTGAAGAGTTTCTGCAGATAGTATTGGCAACGAAAAAATTTGAAGTACCGTTCATAACAAGGAATGAAATACAAATTGCTATCGCATCCGATGTTAATAAAAAAAATTCTGAATTTAGAAACAAGTCAAAAGCAAACGGGCACGTTTATAAAATTAATTGTTAGTAGATACATCGGTGAACTGTTCGTAAATTACTCCATCGATTTAATGGAAAGCATAGGTGCATCTTTAAAAATTGGGATAAAATGGTTATTTTTAAATTATTTGTTAATAAAATCAATTTTAAATTACAATTTTATGTTAACTTCATTTTATAAATTTCGACTTAAAACTAAAAATATATATCAATTTCGAAATTTCAAGTTGGAAGTCGAAATTTTGAGATTGAAGTCGAAATTTCGAGATTGGAGTTTAAATTCATGATTATGTTAAAATTTCGGGGCCAACGTCGAAAGTATAGTCGAAATATAAAGTCGAAATTTCGAGAATAAAATCGAAATTTCGAGATTAAAGTTGGAATTTCGAAATCAAAATCGAAATTCCAAGTATAAAGTCAAAATTTCAACTCTTAAAGTCAGTTTCTAAGAAACAAATAATAGGAATTTATGCTCCTTTCGTACACCGTTTCCGTACACCTAGAAATAGCTATCAACTTTTGGCGGGAATAGGCAAGTTTTGAAATTTAACATAAAAATTATGATACATAGTTCTGTCTAATAAAAACACGTTAACGTTCAGATTGGACTATTGGATGAATCCATCGGCAGACAGGAACCAACGGATCAATTGGTGGATTCATCGGTGAATTATAGAACTATTCCAATAACTTAATCTGGGTGCTAACAAAACACAACTGATGTGAAAAGGATTTATTATACAGTCGACTTGCCAAAATTACTCAACATAGAGTGACGCAGCAAATTGAATGATATTTGGAATTTATTTTTTTTATTCGTCTCTTATTAAATCACCAGAGAAGGATAGGTAATATAAATATTTTTCTCCTAGGCTATTGAAATGTTGATTTTTATGTTGGGTCAACACCAAAAGTTACTATAAAAATCCAACGCAATTTCAAATCTATTCAAAAAAATACATGTACAATATTATAACATTATTATAACAATATAAGAAGAAGAATCGATTTCGACGCTGGACAAGAACTAATGACAGTAATGTCATATTACTTGATTTTTTTCCTCAGAGTAATGATAAGACATAGAGTTGTCATGCCTATACGGTGCCTATACCAATACAATATTTGTATTTTGAAGCGGGTATCGGACCATTCTTTTTTGTACAACTTATGGGCGGGTTGGGGGTGGCGTGTAATGGGAGGTTATGGAGAATGTGTTCACATTTGAAGAAATAATAATAAAAATAATAATAATCACTTTATTTACTCAGATTGATTTGTATAACCACAGGAGCAGAAGTACAAATGAAAAAGATATATATATATATATATATACAGAGTGACCCATTTAAAATGGAACCACCCCTGTAGAATGTGCATTTTTCAATCAATCTCAATTTTTTTTCATTGAAATATTAAGCATGAAAAACTGTATC